>CM035416.1:54194950-54349950 GCA_020310875.1 Ceratopteris richardii | reverse complement strand
AATCCCACGCTTGGAATGGTGCGTATATGAGAGCGAGAAAGGAGATACCTAATCAGCAGTTGGAAATCGAGGCAGCTCCTCCAAGTCTCACATTTGCGAACCATGAGTTTCTATTCATTGCGCAGCAAAAGGATTGGTAAGCTCATCTGCTCACGGCTAAAGGGTTCGGTCGAGAACTTCAGAGCTGCGAGAGATCAGTAGCGCTCCATTGAGAAACTTCGAAGCTTGAGCAAATTGAGTAGACCAACAAGTCACAGGAAGGTTTTCGTTATGCAGATTTCACCCTAGAAAAGTTTTAAGGATCCTTGCCCTAGTAAGCCAGTGCACATAATGAAACAAGGGTCGTTTCACATGAGGCGGAACATCCAAGGTGAAATGGAAACAGACCAATCGATTTTTTACAGCTGGAATAGGGGCCCATTGCCGCTTGATAACCTTTTCATATGGCAGAAGCTCTGAGAGGTACTCTGTCTATCTCAATTAACAATTGTGTGATTAAACTCGTGCACAAAAAGGGACCTAAGGATGACTTTAATAATTGGAGACCTATCTCTTGTCTCACTTTTGTATAAATTCTTTTCTTCCACTCTTGCGAGAAGACACGCCCATATTTATGAATAAGATCATTCTCCCTTAGCAAAAAGGTTTTATTAGAGTGAGATTTATTCTTGATGCTATTATATCTATATGGGAAGGTGATGAATTTGCCAAAGAGTCCAAACAAGATTTCTTTTTTTTTCAAGATTGATTTTCACAAAGAGTATGATAGGATGTATTGGAATTTCATTCTTCAGTCCTTGCATGATATAGATGCTCGTAGAAAGTTCATTAAATTTATGAGCATCCTTTTGGCAATGCCTGCTCCAAGATCACTATGAATGGCCACATCTCAAGCCTCCTTAGACCCTCCTTAGACTCTACATGTCCATAAGACAAGGGTGCCCTTTGGCTCCCCTCCTTTTCGCTATCACTAGTGATGCTCTATTTGAAGTATTTTGATAGCGATGCACCTCAATTGATTCTTCTTCTTGAGAGCTCCACGACAATACCCTCGATGTAGAAAATCTAGATCCAAATGCCACACATAGTATTCCGCACAGAGCTTGCAGAATACATTGAAACACAGTACACAGAGAGCACTAACACAGATTTCTTAGGTGTTGTTAATATATTTAGGAAGTGATGTGTGTGAACACACTAGGACTGTCGGGGCACTTTCTTCCCTCTTTAGGAGGTTTTTTCCCCCCAGCTTGTATAAACGCCTCTAACCCTAATGGGCTACTTATCTTTGTATATTCTCTAGTAATGCATTCAATATTGTGTGTTGTGCTCCAAGCTTCCTCTTCTTCCTTGTGTTGTTCACGTGCTTCTGCAGACGTCTAACTCCAACAATTCGTATCAGAGCAGGTCACCGCTTCATCTAGGGCATCATCGATCCCTCTCCGGTTCTAGTCTCAAAATCGCACGAATTTTGGTGAGCATACTCAATGTGTTTTCGACATCAAAATGGCTTCGCTTTCTGGTGCCGAAATCGCGATCTGAGCTCGTTTCGGCCTCTGACACACTATCACAGTGCTCGTGTAGGCTATTTTGTCTTTTTGTGCCAAAGGTATGTACCAGTTTTGGTTTGCCAGTATAAGCATCTCGAAGTCTCCTATAAGTTTAGTAGAATTCGTCTGGGAAGTTCTGTTCAACTTTTTGAGGTACAGTCAATTTTCTGCATCAAGGTCTTTTAGTCACCGGCCATGGCTGAAAGCAGTGATGGATTTTGTATGTTGGTTGTTGAGGATAAGTTTGATGGTACCAACTACCCATTATGGGTTTATATGATGCGACATGTAATGGTTGCAAAAGGACTGTGGAACATTGTGCAAGGTGTTGAAAAATGTCCTATCACACCTGCAATCGTTACAAGTGCAAGTACTGAAGCTCATGCAGAAGGTGTTGAAGATGATGATATTCTACAAATTCCTATTCGTGTTGAGGTTTTTACTGCACCTTCTACAGAGCAAATTCGTTGGGATGGCAGAGATGCACAGGCACATGCATTAATAGCTTTGTCTGTCAAACTTGCCATTATTCCTCACATTCGCTCTTGCAGAATAGCTAAGGATGCTTGGGATACACTTAGTACATTGTACCAAGCTAGGAATGAGGCTCGTGTTGCTTACCTCCGGAAATAGTTGGATAGTGAGCACATGAATGAAGGTGATTCTATGGACAGTTTTATAACAAAGATCAAAGACTTGAAGGAATAGTTGATTTCTGCTGATGAGGTTATACCAGATAGCTCACTTGTGCAGACCGTTTTGAATGGTCTTCCTGATTCATATCAAAGTTTTGCTTCTACTCTTCGTTTGATGATGAAAGGCAATCCAAATGCCTTGTCATTTGAGGAGTTAGTCTCTGTTCTATTGCAGGAAGATCAGTCCAGGTAGAACAGGTCCATTATGCGTGTTGTAGATCAAACTTTTCTGGCTAGTCAGAAGGGCGAAGGAAAATGGAGCTCTTCAACTAGTAAGCAGAAATCTGCTAATTCTGCACAATCGAAGAGGGAAGACAAAGATGAAAAGAAATCAAAAAAGCAGAAATTGTTCTGCAAGTACTGTAAAGGAAATGATCATATCATAAAGAACTGTCCAAAACTGGCTACTAAAGAGGCTCGAATGGTTGTTGCAGAGGCCTCTACACCAAAAACTGAGTCTGCTAATCTTGTGCAGGAAGAAGAATGGGCGTTTACTATTGTTTGCAGTTTTGACCCATCTTCTCATAAGCCGTGCATGTCTACAGTAGACTCAGATGTTTGGTACTTTAATAGTGGGGTGACCAAACATATCACCTCACAGCGCAGTTTCTTCACTTCACTCGAGCCTATCCCTAAAGGGAATACTATCATATGCGGCAACAACTCCTCCTATCCTGCCATGGGAGTTGGTAAGATCATTCTGACTACTGCTGATGGTAGTTCTTTCACTTTGTCAGATGCTTTATTTGTGCCAGGGATCAAGAAGAATATGTTATCAATTTTTGCATTATCCAAGATTGGCTTGGTTGTGCAATTTGTTGATGACAGATGTACAATTCATGAGCTGTCAAATGGTGACGTGATTATTGCTTCTGGCATTTTATGTCATGGGTTGTATAAGCTCATAGACTATGAAAGATCGGTGAATGATTTGGCATGTGCAATACATGATTCTCAGGCTATTTCATATGCAAAGCTTTGGCATGCATGCTTTGGTCATCTGAACTTTGCTAGTTTGCTACCCCTACGAAAATCTGAAATGGTGTCCTCTTTGCCCAAACTTGAGGCATCCAATAAACATGTATGTGAAGGCTGTATTTTGGGCAAAATGCAGCATTCCTCATTTCCAAAAGATGGTTCAGTTCGGGCTACTTAGAAATTGCAGCTTCTTCATAGTGATGTCTGTGGTCCTATGCAGACACCCTCTTTTGGAAATTATCTTTACTTTGTGACTTTCATTGATGACTATTCCAAGCATGCATGGGTATATCCATTGTCAGCAAAGTCCGAAGTGTTCATGTGCTTCAAATAGTTTTTTGTTTTGGTTAATAATCTGTCAGCATGTAAAATGGGCACCCTCTGTTCTGATTGAGGGGGGGAATATATGTCTTCTAATTTTAATGCATTTCTAGCTGAACATGGGATAAAACACCAGTGTACAGTGCCATATATACCTCAACATAATGGACTTGCTGAACGGAAGAATAGGTCACTCATGGAGATGGCGAGGTGTATGGTCAAGAGTCAGGCTTTAACACATAATTAAGAGTCACCAAGTCTCACAGTACCAAGAGACTTTGTTGCATAAGCACAGAACCATTCATGTCAAGGGAGCTTTAGATTGTGTCCTCTGACTAGACTAGCCAAGATACCAGAATTATACTTTCCATTACAAGATCACCCACATAGGGGAAATAATACAAGTATATGTAGATGATACAAGAAGTCCCACAACTCGGGATTGATAGGTATGGATAACTCGACGAGAGATGATACACGAAATCCCACAACCTATGATTGTAGGTATGAAACAAGATATCTAGATTACAAGAATTTCCTTCAGGGAGATGAACTAGATATAGGAAATAACTCAACAAAATCTCATACTGCAAGATTACAAGAGGACAAAACAAGATGTCCAAGAACTAGAATAGACAATACTAGAACACAAATCAAGACAAGAACTGGAATTGGAACTTGGAAAGTACTCACTTGGAGGTCGTGACTCCTTGAGCTCCCAAGACTGGCATCGGCAAGACTGAGTATGTATGTGGCCAAGGCCTCCTTATATACGAGTTTGAGGGCGGTTCCCGAGGGCAGTTATAAAGTCGCTTCAAGCTAATGATGTCATCAATGATGTCAGCAATCCAAACAAGACCTCTAGATGTCAAAATTTAGCAAATAGACAATCCATCTTAGGGTTTTGGCATGTTTTGAATGTAATGGAAGCATTGGTTTCTCCAAATTCTGAACCAATCATGAGATAAAGAAAGTGAAATGGAATGTTAGGTTTGGGATGATTTCCTTTATGTCCATGACATCACCTCCCCCTCAAGCGATGAGTTCCACGAGGAGTGGCTATGTGACTCTGAGATATTCTAGGACTTGAATTTTCATAGCTCTTGGTCTTTGTAGAGTTCTTGATATGTGGTGCTGGAATAAGATGATGATGGATATCCATGATGAAACCGGAAAGGGTTTGTAGTATATCAAGGTATACAATAAATGGCATGATTCTCATGATGGACTATATTCTTCTTTTGACTTTGATGATGGTGCTTTTGATGTGGGATGGTGATTGTGGAAGTTCTAATCCCAACTTGTTTTTTCTTCTTAGGGCGTTAAATACTATATGATCATGCTCTCCACAATAAAAGCCTAATCCATTATCCTTTTGATATTGTCTTTCCTTTGTTGTAAGTCATCTGACCATGATGTGATCCAATTGCATGGGTTCTAGTTGAGTTTCCTCGAGCATATGTTGTTGCGGAATAGAAGTAAACTTGTATTCTTGATCTCTAATAGAGTCTTCTTCTCTTGCTTTCTCTCGAACAACCTATTATCACATTGTTCTTTATGCATATGATTGATCTTGAATATGAAGTGATAGATTCATAAAAGATTTTAGTTTATTGTCTTTGCAGAGAATTAAAATCGGTTGTAACTAGATTCAAATCTCTTCAATTTGTTTTGTTCATGATCCTAATAATCTAGAATTCACGCCACTCTTTTCGTTTTTTTTTTTTGAATCTAAATTATATTGAATTTTAATGAATATTATATAGTATAACATTTTGAAGCATGAAAGTAAAAATGCAAATTAACACTTGCATGTACACAATGTAGTAATATGCGTGAGTTCGTGAGTTCGTGTGTAGCTAAAAACTCCATGCGAAAATGAGTGTTGAATGCATGTAAGTGGTTGAATGTGTGCAGATAAGCATATACTTGGAATATTAAGCATGTATGTGAATGAGTTTAAACATGCATGTGAGTGAATGTAAGCATGCATGAGTATTATTATGCATATGAATGAGTAATATTAAGTATACATGTGAGCAAGTATTATGTATCTATGGAAGTGGGTATTATGCATGCGAGAGGTATTGAAAGAAAATAGTAATAAAGAAATGTAAGTTTTATTTCTTATAAATATACTTATGTTTTTTTTTTACTAATGATGTTTTTTTAGAGCATTGACGAGCACTTACAAATATTTTCGATATTTGACGAGCATTATGCGGTGGATGGAAAGGTGGAAAGAGATGTTGTCTTTGCTGACACTAGAGCTGAAGACATTCAATTCTTTTCATTTATCTTCCTCTTTGTGGACAAAATATATTAGAACTTGAAATTATCTTAAGAACTTTCTTATTATCATATAACTTGTATAGGATTTACTTTTTGTACTAGTTTCTCATTAGTTTCGTATTCATGGATGTAAGTTCTTCTTCTAAACCAAATACATCTTCGAGGTATATCTTTATTTCTACTTATTTGTTGCCTATGCATGTGAACATTCTAGTAAACAAAGAGACAATTGACTCTCTTATTTGTGAATATTTACTTCTTATGGCACAACTATAGGTCCGCTCATTTCTTGCATTTAATTTGGTTACTTTTACCATATGCACTCCATAGGCCATTGGCATATAGATAAATCACCTCAATTAGATTTGGTTTCACTTCTCACGTCCTTAAGAGAGACAACAAACATCCCACGTGTAGTCACGTTGAGAGACGCATAGAAAGCCGAAATGATCCACCCAGTGGTCTCCATTTGCACCTCGATAGCATACATAAGCGATATCCATAAAAGCGTACATAGTGTGTATGTGCTCAATATACGCAATAAAATGGCACTAAAAAAGACTGAATTTACAACCCAAATACTAGCCAACAACACTTGCAAGTGTCTATCAACTATGTTCTTTAGGCTCAAAAAACTCGCATAGATTATCACCTCTCTACTCTTGCTTCTTTACCACTCTTGTTTGGGCATTTTGGTACGATTCTCACTTTGGGTGAAAGAAGTCCCAAATTCATTTTCTTCCTTTACCTTCTCCAAGAGTAGTAGATTTTCCTTCATACTCTATTCTCCAAGCTTACTAAGCGAAGGTACAAAGAATGAAGAGCAACTAATCAAAGAGGAATCTATATTCAAAAAGATTATGGTATAGCTTTGCAAGGAGAACAATCCAATGGAGAGTGTATCTTCCCAAGGAGTAAAGGAAGGATGTAGTTATTTATCAAATCTAAGTATTTTCTAGTCGATGTTTCATGTCAATATTTTTTGCTTTTGCTTTCATATAGTTTGAATAGAATCATCATTGAAGCATGGTGCAAGAGATTGACAATTATGACCACCACCACATGCTAGAGAGATGGCTCTCCTCCCAACCTTATGCTTGTATATATAGCTGCTCGAATCCAAGAAGACCACAAATGTAACTAGAGTCCACAAATGCATGTGCAATCTTCACCACTCTTTTAGTACCTTCCACTAGAGTCCACTAGTGGTAGGTGTACTTGCCACTCAAGTTAAGTCTCAATGGACTCAAGTTAACTCATGTTAACATGAGTTAGAAGGCTTTAGAGCTCCTTGGGAAAAATGCTCTCCCCATGATCCCCATGAGGTTTGAACCCAAGACCTCCTCCTTCATAACCTTGAGACTTAACCACTAGGCTAAGTGGATTACTTATTTAAGATAGTAGATGAATTTATGCTTAAGTCTAGCCTCACGATCTTTGGCCATACATGAGTGACCAAACGGTGTCCGATTTCATTTATGTTTGAACCGGTCGCACCCTTAGACCATACACTTACTTTATTATATTGTTCCCTCCTTGGAAAAGATTTTCATCCTAAAAAATAAAGCTATATATAATAACCGTAGGCAACCCCTAAGCCTCATATTCTAAAACTCGAAGAACATGTTTCATCGTTGTGGTGGGATCACTGTCCAAATGATTCAAAACACCATCTTGATTTGCACTTTGATAAATTAATCAAATGACAAAGCAGTGAATGAATAATAAGATGGGATCTAAAAACATTCCTAGCCACTTCATTGTTTCTCGATGTGCGATCTAGATACAAATATACGAAATGGATGGATTCCAATTACTAGATAATTTTTTAGCATAACTGGTGCATGTCTTAGTAGCTAAGGTGGGATTTTTATCCCTACCAAGACTTTAAGAACCCTTGATTCATTTGAATTTGATTTGGAAAACTTGAAGTTTGATTGGGTTAAATACAAAATGAAAATTGTCTAACTAAGGGAACTTTTATCAAAGATTTTAGCTAAAAGTTCTTGGGAATTATCAATCTGATGAGAAATTCCTAACTTCTATTTTCTAGAGTGGATTGAACACTAGAAATTCATTTATGCTATATAACTTGAAGCAAACTCAAATGAATAAGTCATCTTAGACTTATCATCTTTTGAAGATTGAAAAGGTTCTTGTATAGAACATCTATCTGGGATGCTTAATTTAGATGCCTCGTTCTAACTGGCTAATCCTAGACTTTTGTAAAAAAAATTAGAACCATATTTGAGTCAAATCCAAAAGATTTGAAAAGCAAAAAGAAAGAACTAAAACTTTGTTCATGTTGGAGTTATATGTCTGCGGAAGCACGTGAACAACACAAGGAAGAAGAAGACGCTTGGAGCACAACACACAAGACTGAATGTATTACTAGAGAATGTACAAAGATAAGTAGCCCATTAGGGCAATAGGCGTACACACAAGCCGGGGAAAAAAACCTCCTAAAGAGGGAAAAAAGTGCCCCCACGGTCCTAGTGTGTTCACACACATCACTACCTAAATATATCAACAAATCCCCCCTGGGAGTGATGTGGTGAACAAGGAGCTAGCACTCATGTATAAGGAAGTGCCAAGCTATGTGGAAATCACTTCACAAAAGGAAGTAAGCCCAAAGTTTTGCGGAAAGCTTCAAACTTCTCCCTAGGCAGACCCTTTGTGAAAAGGTCTGCAATGTTCTCCTGCGTGGGCATATATGCCAAGCTGATCTCCCCAGCAGAGAACCTCTCCCTAACATAATGATAATGCACCTCAATGTGCTTAGTTTGAGCATGGAACACAGGGTTCCTCACAACTGCTAATGCGCTCTGACTGTCAATGAAGATGGTGGTGGCAGAAGTCTGACCAACACCCAAATCAGCCATAAGGCGTCTGAGACACACACACTCAACAGTAGCTGTGAAAGCTGCCCTATACTCAGCCTCACAACTGGAAGTGGCCACAGTAGGCTGCTTCTTGCTCAACCAAGATACACATGAGCTACCAAGCATGAAGCAAAAGCCACTAGTGGACACATGAGTGTCATAGCAACCAGCCCAATCTGAGTCAGAAAAAGCATGTAAATCTAGCGGTAGTGATCCCCCCTTGGGATAAAACAACCCAAGTAGCCGAGTACCACTCAAGTAGCGAAAGATGCGCTTAACCGCGTGCCAATGCTTGACACCTGGGCAATGCATAAACCTGCTCATTTGTAAGACAACAAATTGAATATCTGGCCGAGTAATGCATAAGTAAATCACGCATCCAATAGCCTGCTGATAGAGGACAGCATCAAATGCATCTCCAACATCATGAAGACTCAATCGTAAACTTGTCTCCATAGGAGTGGCAATAGGCTTACAGTCTTCAAGGCCAAAACGCTGCAATAATGTGTCAATATATTTCGGTTGACACAAAGCCATTCCACCATCAACTTGCATAAATTGAATGCCCAAATAGTGATGCAAATGCCCCAAATCAGACATCTCAAATGAGGCATGCAAATCATCCTTAAAATCAGCAATATGCCTCTCAATAGGACCAGTGAGTAGCATGTCGTCAACATAGACACCAATGATCAGAAGCACATCATTAGCACGCTTAACATATAAGGTGCTTTCAGTTGGGTTGTTCTCAAAACCATGTGCAATAAGATAGGCATGTATCTTCTCATACCAAGCACGTGGTGCTTGCTTTAAACCATATAATGCCTTCTTTAACCTGCACACCTGGTTTTCATGCCCTTTTTGCACAAAGCCAGGGGGCTAAAAAACATACACTTCTTCATGCAAGTCACCGTTCAGAAATGCACTTTTAATGTCCAACTGATGTACATTCCAACCATGATGAGCTGCAAGTGCACAGATGCTCCGAACAGTAGTCATAAGGCATGTAGGTGCAAAGGTCTCATCAAAATCAATGCCGCTTTCCTGTGCATAACCCTTTGCAACAAGCCTAGCCTTATATCTATCAACTGTACCATCCGGTTTACGCTTCAGCTTGTATACCCACTTAGTGCCAATGGCCTTCTTGCCAGGAGGCAAGTCACATAAAGACCATGTACCATTCTTCATTATAGCATCATATTCAGATTGCATAGTAGCCATCCAATTTTCTGAATTTTGTGCTTCATCAAACGAAACAGGCTCATTCTCATGAGAGAGACTAGATGCAGCCATAGCATAGCAATCTGATGCAAAAGAGGCACTATGAGAGCCTGAACAAGTACGATATGATAGAGCTGCATCTAATTTGCTGTCACGCAAAGTCTGCACCAGTCATTTTGGCATAGTTCTTGCCTGCTCAATATCAGCTCTCTCATCAATAAGAGCATCATGTACATCTGCATCAGAAATGGGATTATCTGCATCATCACATGAAACCTGCAAAGGCTGAGAAGTTACCTCATTAGGACCAGCACTAGACTGTCCACCTGTAAAAAGAGGCATCAAAGTATCATACATGTCTTTGGAGTTAACAGATGTCTCCTTGGTACATGAAAGCAATGGCTGAATAGCATCTTCCACAAAAACAACATGTTTAGTCTGTGGATGATACAGATGATAGCCTTTACTTTCAGAATTATACCCAACAAGAATACATTTTACTACCTTATCATCCAATTTTCTACGATGTTGTTCAGGCACTAATGCATATGCCAAACAACCAAAAACACGCAGATGAGCAACAGATGGCTTGCGGTCATGCCAAGCCTCATATGGAGTGATAGACTGCAGTGCTTTAGTGGGACACCTGTTAAGTACATATGTTGCACACATGACAACCTCAAGCCAGAAACTACGTGGTAAAGCCTGACTCTTCACCATACACCTCGCCATCTCCATGAGTGACCTATTCTTTCTTTCAACAACTCCATTCTGTTGAGGTGTATACGACACTGTACACTGGTGTTTTATCCCACGTTCAACCAAAAATGCATTAAAATTAGAAGACATATCTTCCCCCCCTCGATCAAAACGGAGGGTGCCCATTTTACATGCTGACATATTTTCAGCCAAAACCAAAAACTGTTTGAAGCACATGAACACTTCAGACTTTGTCTTCAATGGATATACTCATGCATGCCTGGAAAAATCATCAATGAAAGTCACGAAGTAAAGGTAATTTCCAAAAGAGGGTGTCTGCATAGGACCACATACATCACTATGTACAAGCTGCAATTTCTGCGTAGCCCAAACTGAACCATCTTTTGGAAAGGAGGAACGCTGCATTTTGACCAAAATACAGCCTTCACATACATGTTTTCCAGGTGCCTCAAGCTTGGGCAAAGAAGACACCATATCAGATTTCTGTAGGCGTAGCAAACTAGCAAAATTCAGATGACCAAAGCGTGCATGCCAAAGCTTTGCATCTGACATAGCCTGAGAATCATGAACTACACATGCCGAATCATTAACAGACCTTTCGTAGTCTATGAGCTTATACAACCCACGATATAAAATGCCAAAAGAAATAATAACATCGCCATTTGATAGATCATGAATTGTACATCTGTCATCGACAAATTTCACAACCAAGCCAATCTTAGCTAATGCAAAAACTGATAACAGATTCTTCTTGATCCCTGGCACAAATAAAGCATCTGACAAAGTGAAAGAACTATCATCAGCATTAGTTAGAATGATCTTACCAACTCCCATGACAGGATAAGAGGAGTTGTTGGCACATGTAACAGTATTCCTTGTAGGGGCATGCTCGAGTGAAGAGAAGAAACTACGCTACGAGGTAATATGTTTGGTCGCCCCACTGTCAAAGTACCAAACATCTGAGTCTACTACAAACATGCACTGCTCATGAGAAGATGGGTCAAAACTGCAAACAGTAGTAAACACCCATTCTTCTTCCTACATAAGATTAGCAGACTCTATTTTTGGTGTAGAGGCTTCTGCAACAACCATTCCAGCCTCTTTCTTCTTTGCCTCTTTTGCAGCCAGTTTTGGACAATTCTTTATGATATGATCATTCCCTTTACAATACTTACAAAACAATTTCTGCTTTTCTGATTTTTTCTCATCTTTGTCTTGGTTCTTCGAATGTGCACCATTTGCAGGTTTCTACTTACTAGTAGAAGAGCTCCATTTTCCTTTGCCCTTCTGACTAGCCAGGAAAGCTTGATCTACAACACGCATAATGGACCTGTTCTACCTAGACTGATCTTCTTGCAACAGAATAGAGACTAACTCCTCAAATGATAAGGCATTTGGATTGCCTTTCATCATCAATCGAAGAGTAGAAGCGAAACTTTGATATGAATCAGGAAGACCATTCAGAACGGTCTGCACAAGTGAGCTATCTGGTATAACCTCATCAGCAGAAATCAACTGATCCTTCAAGTCTTTGATCTTTGTCAAAAAATTGTCCATAGAATCACCTTCATTCATGTGCTCACTCTCCAACTGTTTTTGGAGGTAAGCAACACGAGCCTCATTCCTAGCCTGGTACAATGTGGTAAGTGTATCCCAAGCATCCTTTGCTGTTCTACAAGAGTGAATATGAGGAACAATGGCACGTTTGACAAACAAAGCTATCAATGCATGTGCCTGGGCATCTCTGCCATCCCAAGGAATCTGCTCTGCAATATGTGCAACAGAAACAGCAGCACGAACAGGAATCTATAGAATATCATCTTCGACACCATCTCCATCAGCTTCAGCTGAGTATGCTCACCAAATGTCATGCGAATCTGAGACTGCAACCGAAGAGGTATAGACGACGCCCTAGATGAAGCGGCGACCTGCTCTGATACCAATTGTTGGAGTTAGATGTCTGCGAAAGCACGTGAACAACACAAGGAAGAAGAAGAAGCTTGGAGCACAACACACAAGACTGAATGTATTACTAGAGAATGTACAAAGATAAGTAGCCCATTAGGGCAATAGGTGTATATACAAGCCGGGGGAAAAAAACCTCCTAAAGAGGGAAAAAAGTGCCCCGACAATCCTAGTGTGTTCACACACATCACTACCTAAATATATCAACAGTTCAATCGGCTCAAACTCCAAAGATTCATAGACTTGCGATGAGTCAAAATCTCGATGACTCAATACTTTAACTACTCAAGGATCTATTCAACAAGGTATTGAAGCATTTTTCCTATCTTTAAGAGAAATAAACTGGATTCTCAAAAATATTTAGAGCAAATCTTAAACATCATCCAAGCACAAAATACAAGTGTGGTATCCAACATCAATGTGCTGACCCACTGAGGCTTTATTGATGAGTTTTTACTCAAATAATGCTGCACTTGAGACTAAGTTCATGACTATATTCAATCTTTATGACTACTTATTAGGAATGCAATTCTTGTGCATTGCTTTGAGTCAAAGGATTGAATTTACTGAGTTACACTAGGAACTTGGTGCTTGACTTAGTCAATCAAATCTTTAGTTGAAAGGATCATTTCAATGTCAAGTCCTTGTTCTTCAAAAATTTAGTAAATATGAGTCAATGACACTTTATCTCGAAGTGTTTCATAAAATAGGAATAAACATTTTCCCTATTATTTTATATTCACATTGACATGTGAGTGATACTTATCCAAAAATCTAAACATATCTTTATAGAGTACCTTCTCACTTCAATTCTTTGAAAGAATCTTGAAGTTTTAGGCATAATCTCTAACTAGATTTTCAAGGTTTTGATTCATTCATACCATCATTTCACGATCTTCTGCTTTTACTTTGGAAACTCAAAAAACCTTTGGATAGAATATCCATCCTTATTTTCTAGGGTTTTCATAAAGAAAAACATTTATAATTCTAAGTTCTTGAATTTCTCAAATTCAAGTTTGATTGGTTATACTTGACCAATTTTATAGTGACAAGAGTTGTTTACTTCTTGTCTTTAGATTCCTTTATGACTAAAGCTTTAAGTAGCTACCCTGTGGACTTTATAGGAATCTCTCTACTCGTTAAATCTAAGCATTTGCTCATGCTTTTGGATTTCATCGTTAGGAAATCTCTTTAAGGATAGGTAAACTTTATGTTGTACCTTCCATAGACTTAATTACTTTCGTCACGGTTGTAGACTACATACTTGGAATTTTTACTCTGTTCAAACTTGGAATAGCTTACTTGTTTCTCACTTTCCATTCAATAAATGGAACTTGAATGAAAATTTTCCAAAAGGAATTTAATTACCAATGTTTGGGCAAATTTTGGAGTAGTTCTAATCACGATTTCTAGGACAAAACCTTACCAAGATTGATCAAGTTTCATTGGTCTTGCCACAAAAATAAAGACTTAGTCTTTATCGTTAAGATCTCTCAAACTTGTCTAAAGTTGTATAGCTTACTTGTAGGATTTACAGAGATCATTCCCTCAACTCAAGTTCGAGCATATATTAATGCCTCTCAAATTCCAAAGCTAAGAAACTTTGATATCAATCTTTGGACTTAAGTACCACTACCAGTGGTTTGGTACTTCTTAGGAACTACTTGCTATCTAACGAGGTTATATTAATATTTGGACTTAAGTACCACTACCGGTGGTTTGGGACTTCTTGGGAACTACTTGCTATCTAATGAGCTTGAAGAATTTTGTGCTCACTACTAGAGAATAATTTATTCTTTCACTACTTGAGATTTCGTATAACGAATTAAACAACCTAAGAAAATGATTCATCGTGGAATCCATTTCACTATTGTGATGTTTTTTAAAAGAATTTTTTTACTTTTGGACAAGAGTCTTAGAGCTTTATTATTGGAATGGTGTTCATATCTTGAGTATCAAACTAAAGGATCATCTTAGGACATGTTTTCCCATTTCTTGAAAAAGTTTGACTTGAACTTCATTTGTATGTGAAAAACATTCCTTATCTTGAGTTTGAAAAATTATTATCATTGTTTAATCATTTGATGTTACTAGAGTACTTTAAACAGAGTTCCACAATCCATCGTGATTACGTAATTTAAAGTACAAATATCTTTTGGCTATTAAACTAATGCATAATAATTGTTCTATGAACACTTCATTGTTTGCTTTGTCACTTAAGAATCGTAGGGATTATTTCCTAGAAGTGAGAGCTTAGCAGCATCTTAGAAGACCTTAATGATTAAGCTTTGCAATTTGCTTGTCCAAAAGATATACTTTTCAACCTGAATCAGTGCATGCGTAGTGGAGTGTCAAGAAAGCTAATGCTTTTGTATATATGCCTATAGCCCTAGTAGATTACTTATCTTTATACATTCTAGTGGTAATACATTCAGTATTGTGTGTTGTGCTCCAAGCTTCTTTGTGTCAAATGAAATATATTGATACATTATTACAACATTTTGGTCTTGAAGACTATAAAACTATTGCAACTCCTATGGAGACATGTTTACGATTGAGTCTTTCATGATGTTGGAGATGCATTTGATGCTATTCTCTATTAGCAAGTTGTTGGATGCTTGATTTATGTATGCATTAATCGGCCCGATATTTAGTTTGTTGTTTCACAGATGAGCAGGTTTATGCATCGCCTAGGTGGCAAGCATTGGCTGGCGATTAAGCAAATCTTTCGCTCCTTGAGTAGTACCCAACTACTTGGGTTGTTTTGTCCCAAGAGGGGATCACTACTGCCAGATTTGCATGCTTTTTCGGACTCTGACAGGGCTAGTTGCTATGACACTCATGTGTCCACTAATGGCTTTTGCTTCATGCTTGGTAGCTCATGCATATCTTGGCTGAGCAAGAAGCAGCCTACTATGGCCACTTCCAGTTGTGAGGCTGAGTCTAGGACAACTTTCACAGTGACTATTGAGTATGTGTGGCTCAGATGCCTTATGGCTAATTTGGGTATTGGTCAGTCTTCTACCACCACTATCTTCACTGACAGTCAGAGCCCATTGGTAGTTGCGAGGAACCTTGTGTTACATGATCGCACTAAGCACATTCAGGTGCATTATCATTATGTCATAGAGAGGTTCTCTTCTGGAGAGATGAGCTTGGCATATGTGCCCATGTAGGAGAACATTGCATACCTTTTCATGAAGGCTCTGCTTAGGGAGAAGTTTGAAGCTTTTTGCGAAGCTTTGGGCTTACTTCCTTTTGTGGATTGATTCCACATAGCTTGGCACTTCCTTATACATGAGTACTAACTCCTTGTTCACTGCATCACTCCCAGGGCAGATTTATTGATATATTTAGGTAGTGATGTGTGTGAATACATTAGGACTTCCGTGGCACTTTTTTCCCTCTTTAGGAGGTTTTTTCCTCCTAGCTTGTATATATGTCTATAGCCCTAACGGGTTACTTATCTTTGTACATTCTAGTGGTAATACATTCACTATTGTGTATTATGCTCCAAGCTTCTTCTTCTTCTTTGTGTTGTTCGCGTGCTTTCGTAGACCTCGAACTGCAATATTTTCTAGACTCTAGCATGCCAAAAAGTTATTTTGTAGATAACTTCCTTGAATAAACATTTTCTTTTTTTCTTTTCTAGGAATAGATACTTGGAAAGACTCAAAGTTTTCATCATGTGATCACTTCTATTCATAGAATATTGTTCAAAATAACATCTTCATGTACTCATCCTAATATATTTATGAACTTATGTCTTAGTTTGGGAAGGGAGACTCATTGATCCATTCTTGGAACGTATATTTCCCAAATAAACAAAAGTCATCTTGAATATTATAGGAATATGTGATTAAGTACATAGAAAAATGTACTATTTCATTAGATAGCTTGTCTTTAGAATTCTCTAAGTATATCCTAGACTTAGAGTCATTATAGAAGTTTGCAAGTAAACTGAATGCTTGGCTTTTGGCATCTTTACTAAGAAAAATATCGATTATACTTAATGTAACTCTTCATTAAGTATTGGATACCTAAGAATTGCCTAGGAAAAGAATAGAATAGTTACTGGAGTTGCAAGGTAGCTAGCATACCATTGCAACTAACTAGTTTTCCCTCTTTCCTAATGTCTGTCTTAAGCATTTAAAAGTAAGCTACTGTTAGGAAAGTACTCATTCATCTACTTAACAAAACTTATGCATTGTCATATGCAAATGCATGTACTTGCATGCAAATGCATGTGAGTGCATATAAGTGTTTGGCATGTTTTTTCCTTTCATGCATCAAAATTAATTCAAGCAGTTCTTGATCGTGTTTTACATGCATATCATGCATCCATGCACAAACATACTACTTGCTACTTTTTAAAAAAGATATAATCATGCATGTGCACAAACTTGAGTGCATCTAATATCTTTTTCAAGCAAGAGGAAAGTTTATGTTGTGCATAACACATTCTTTTAAAAGGAAAAATGCACCAACATTCGCATAAAACATTCTTTTAAAAGGAAAAATGCAAAGGAGAAATGCGCCAATATTCTTTCATTTCCATGCGATGATTCATAGATGCATGCCTTTGCTTGATAAGTGTGTCATGAGTCTATGCTCTCCCAAAAAACTTTTATTAATTCGCATCAATATTATAAAAAATGAAGATAGCTACTAGGCTTCAATGATAATAAGATGCACTCTACATGAAAGCCAAGAGGGAAAAATAGTATTGAAAACAAACATTAACTTATCCAATACTTATCTTCAGATCTAGCTACATCCTTCCATTATCCAAGAGAAGAAAAATTTTTCACAATTGTTAACTTCAATCCCCTTAAAGAAGAGCTCATCGTTTGTGATTTCAAACATTAGATGGAGTCGACCATCGATATGAAGATCTTGAACATGTTGATGATGACATAAGTTTAATCCCTCTTTACAACATCTCATGCTCCAGTGCATGAATGAATGTCGTCCTTTGTTGCATGAAGAGGAATGAAAATCAAAACATGATCCACCTTCCTTGAACTATGCTTGCCTTAGCTCTTCTTTTGCCTTTGTATGATGTAATGAATGATGCTTTAGATGAAGCAAAGAACTTAATGATCAAAGCTATGTAGATGCTAAATAGATGAGGAGCAATGGGCTCACTTAACTCTGGTCGAATGTAGCAGATAAGAAAAAACCACATTGGTAGGGTAAATGAGACGGACGCCAAATCTGGCTTAGCATAGTGGTTGGGTTATTAGTGTATGGTTTTGGATGTTTACTGGATCTTGCAGATGCATGTACGCAGAGATAGTACAAAAATAGAATCTCACAAAAGCATAAAGAGAATAGAGAGAGACGAGACTGGACACAAGATTGGGTACAATCTCCCCCCACATACTTTGATGGATGCATCTATGAGAGTATGTGTATTTATAGGTATTTCTCATTACATCCTGAATAGAAGATACATGAGGGTGATGCTTCAAAAAGCATGCATTTATGAAAACTTTTTTTTTATAAAATCGTTGCTTTCTAAGAAATTTACTATTTTTACAAAAAGGTTGCTTTCTAAGCGATCTACTATTTTTACAAAAATTATCTAAAATACTATCTTTTAACTATCTTCAAAAATATCTGAATAGGTCTATGCATGTTCACGCGCTCATGATTCTTCACCTTCTAAATCAAACCACAATCACATTAAACCCCTCAAGACATTAAAATCCATATAACATTCCATTATTCCATGAAATATAACACGCCTCCCAGTTGACAAGCAACTGACCTCAACTGATAACAATAAAATAGACATGGATGGCCAATCACATATCCCATCACTGAACAATCATAAGCATATTCCATGTAAAAACACATGCATGGAAATGGAAAACTGCAAGTTAATGTGATTGTGAATGATATGCAAAAATCAAATGATCATAATGTGGAGTTCATGATGTCATATGAATCCATTGAGATTCTTCAAGTGAGTGATTTTTATATTTAACTAAATATCTATGATATTGATTACCTTTGCATGTAGTGGTAACATCATAATCAAGTATTTTCTCTAGAAATAAGATTTCAACATCGTCTTCAAGTAAAGGAGGATCATCTAAAATAGGAGTGAGTAGTAAAGTTCCTTTAAAGGACTTCACATATTCATAAGCTTTGTTGGTGGCATTCAAACAAAACTTTTCTTCTAAGTTGTTTCTCACAAGGTTCATATATGTTTTTCTTTGTACAACAAATATTCATCTTGAATATTGTAATTTTGAAAATTATCTTGTGATGATAAGTTTGTAACTTGATCAAGTGAACATTCTTCCACACTTCTTTAAAACTTGGAGCTTCTTAATACTTTCTTTTCATCAACTTTATCAAATCATTGGAGATTTGTATGAAGCTTGGAGAATTCAACTTAGGCATATGATTTAAAGCATCTCCAACTACATTGAACTTTCCTCTCTAATATTTGAATTCATAGTCAAACTTCCTAAAGTATGCTAGTCCATCTAGCCTTTCTACGTGTTAATGCAGATTGGTTTGCAAACCACTTAATACTTTCTTAATACAAAACTATGGTTACTTTGGTGCGAAACAAGTAATGTCTCCATTTCTTCAAAGCATGCACAATGGCATAAAGCTCCTTTTCATAAGTACAATATTTCTGTTTAGCTGAGTTTAGATTTTGACTTTCAAAAGTAATTGGTCGACCATTCTAATTTAACAAAGCTCGTATTGCCAGTTCACTTGCATATGTTTCAACCACAAAGGGTTCATTTGGGTCTGCAATTTGTAGGACCTAAGCTGATGATATGACTTTCTTAAGCCATTCTATACTTTTTTGTCTATTTCTTATCCCAAATAAGGCTTTTGGGCTTTCCCTTTAGTTTTTTGTATAAAGGGAGCCTACTAACCCAAAAAACTTTGAAGTTCCAAAACGGTTTTGGGTTGTGGCTAGTTAAAGATAACTCTGATAGTTCTAGTTGAATTCCTTTCTCATAAATAATGTGTCCAAAATATGTGATTTCTAATGAAAATAATTCACACTTAGATTCTTAGAAATACGACTTATTCTCTCTTAGGACTTGGAAGATCTTTTCCAAATGATGCAAATGGACAATTGCATCTTGACTATAGGCAAGGATGTCATTGAGAAATTCAATTATTAATATACCTAAGTAGGGTTTTAGGTATTATGAAGTAAAGTTATGGCATAAGAGTGATTGGTTTAGAAAAATTTGAAATCGAACATGGTTTAGTCATTCTAGTGTATGGATGAAGTCTCAATAGTAAACTTAAACATAGGTTCCTGTGTTCTCTAAAACAAGCAAGATGCTTTGCCTAGTGGTTAAGTGATATGAATGGGAAGGATGAGGTCTTGGGTTCACGCCCGACTAGAGTCATGGGAGTGTTATTGGCCCAAGAGCTCTAGAACCCTCTAGAAGAGTTCAATTGACTTGACTGTAGTTAATTAGGATACTTTGTGCACATGTACTGACATGGAAAACACTTGGATGGATAGTATCAACCTACTAGAGGGTTGTCCCTTGGAGAGAGTTATATGCAAAGGCATAAGATTGGGAGGAGAGTCATCTCTCTAGCACGTGATCTTTCAGTACACACACCCAACGGTTGAGGAAGCGGCTAGGACTGTCAGAGAAATTGTTACTTTATCCAAGCCTCAGTCCTATGCTTCCGTCTCCCCCTTGGTATTCCTTACATTCATACCTCTGGGTTATTGTATTATTGTTGATACCTGTTAAGGTCATTTTCACCGCTCACATCATTTGGTAAGCACTGTCTCTGTTTTTGTCTTTTGGCTGATGCTTCAAAGCTCCTGCCTTTAAATCTTCTTTCACATCCTTCGGGATCTGATGCATTTCTTTAGCCTATTCATTTCTTTACCTCACACGCATCTAGTGGCTAAGAATGTGAATATTTTAGTCAATATCTTCAACTTCTCAGCCTCTCCTTCTTTCTAACTTTTGGTCTTTGGATAACTCTTTGTTCTCACACATCTGGCCTGGGTGTATTGCTTTGGGTTGCCATGCATGCCCCATTGGTAATGTAATTCTTTTGTTATAAATTATCGAATGTGTTGAACAAGGCATTGTTGGAGTGTTAATTTATTAATGTATTAATGTGTTTTGGTGTTTTTGATATAGCAGCTGAAGGTTTGTGAGGGCATGAAAGGCGTGAAAGGGTGGACATTAGTAATCCGACTTTAGGGCGGACATCAATAATCTGATTTATAATTTAGTTTGTAAATAAACCCGCATAGAAGGTTCTATTGTTAGAAATAGTTAGAAAAGTAGTGGTTAGAATAAAGCTCATTGTAGACTGTAATTTCTGATATTTAAAGCAAATGCTTTCTACAAAAGTCACCAACTTTTACTTTTGATTTTCGAAGCCGCTCTCATGTAACCACTCTTTTTGACATAATAAAAAATTCCTATAAATACATGCACTTTGTGGACTGTCGAAACAGAGCGCATGGGGGGAGATTCCACCCAATATTGCGTTCTATGTCATCTCCTTGCATGTCTATTTTTTGTGTGTTTTCTGCATCCGTAACTTTTGTGTGTGTCTGAGCAAGATCCTGATAACAGTGGTATCAGAGCCTTGCATGCGTCACTACAGAGGGGTCTGTTTTTGTTCTTTTGGCGAGTGATCTCTATTTTGCTGTTCTCTGTTCGCGATCCAATTTCGGTTCCGGTTTCGGTTTTTGTTTCTATTTTCATTTTCGTTTCTATTTTCGATTTCGATTCCGATTCCGATTTCGGTTCCTGTTCTTGTTCCTATTCCTTTTCCAGTTTTAGTTTCTGGTTTTTGTTTCTGTTCCAGTTCCAGAACCGGAACCTACATTTACTCCTTTGGCTTACTCCAAAGTGTCGACTAAGGCATAGAACTTAGGCATAACTAAGGCATTACTTTAGCACCCAAAGCTCCCTTGGCGATCGTTGGCTACGCTCGAACCAATTTTAATTTATGAGTGGCAATAAGGAGTTTTATATTCACCACGATGGGAGGATTTGAACCCACAACCTCACTCACACAAGGGAAGTGTTTTACCACTACACTATCTCTTTGTATTGTCACTCTAGTTCTCTTTTCCTATATTTAACACAACTTTCATCTCTTTCTTACTTTTTCAATTCCCAAGAACAACCCTTCCTTTTACATTTTAACTCAAACAATCTCAAAAATTGTTTTTACATATCTAGCAAAAGGGTTTTGTTCTCTACATCCTCATGGACCCTATGAAGACCATGGAGGATTTCGGTGAGTCACCTCTACCGGAGGTAACACTCGAGCAACAACTTGAGCTCCTACGACACGAACTTCGAGGCACTCAGAACGAGATCCGACAATGTGACAAAGTACTCCAAAAGATGAAACTGACGAAGATAACCTTATGAGGGTGGTCAAAGCTATTATCTTTGCCCAATCAGATGACACGCATTTCAACATTGTTGTTAAGAATTACCAGTTTTTACAGTTTGATGGCTATAAGGATGGCCCTTTGGTCCTTTCATGGTTGTCATAGCTTGATGATTTTTATACTGATGAAACATATGCAGAAAGTGAAAAAGTCAAATTTGCCACTAACTATTTAGTAGGAAAAGCTCAACTCTGGTGGAATGTCCTGCAGCACAGTATAGAGCATCCAACAACGTGGAAGGCTTTCCAAGATAAAGTGAAGGATTCTTTTCTTCCTCCTTGTCACTTTAGCACAATGGCAAGTACCAACGTGAGGAGCTTCACCTCGTAAATGTCAATCCGTGGAGATGTGAGGACTAGTATGAAGACCATGAGCAAGTGGTGGCACAAGTGCGTGAGTGAAAGCACACAAGCATGCACACACATACACACACACGTGCACAAGGTAAGAGCAAAGAGTGGAACAATGGAGGATTTTCGATTACAAAAGAACTCTCTTACAAAGCTGAAATCTACAACAAGCTAACCCCCAAAAATGAGCTCTCCAGCCCTTTTTATAGTTTTTTGAGTGGTGTTGGCCCTGTCTAGGTGCCTAGTTAAAAATTAGGTTCCAGGACTTATTTGGGGGCTCAAACGGAGTCTAAAAATTATGAAAATTGGTAGGATGATAGTTCTAATACTCCTCAAGCTCGAGGACTCCTCAGCTTGAATAAAATGGAGTTGCAAAAATGAAAATGGTATTTAAAATGGCTTTTAGTGATAAAAATCACTATTTTTATAGGGATTTCTTCTGAAAATTTGATAGGTGCTTCTTGGAGCTCCCTACTTGCTCCTTCTTGTTGTGTGTCCACTTCCTTGATGCGCTTCCATGATTTGTCCTTGACCTTGAGCTTCAACACTCCCCCTCCTCTTGAGTCTGTTGTCCCTGACAGACCCTTGTTGTAGTGGTTGTTCCATGTAGTACGTTGAGAGGTAGTGTCCATGTATCAACAGGAGAGGTCCATCTTCCCAATGTAGCCTGGTTGGTTGTTGGGTTCTTCAGTTTTCTACTACTAGCCTATTCGAGAGTTGTGCCCAATGTATGCACTTCTTCCTTGGATTTGAGCTGGAGGGTATACTTCTTGGCTTTTAAAGGTTGTTAGTTGCTCAAAAGAGGTGTCGATTTTGATATTGAGCAACTATCTACTGTGAATTGCTTCTTGGGTACTGATGTTGTACCCTAGATGTCCTTGAATCTTTGAAACATGAGTTTCATAGTATGATGCCAAGTAATTATGACCCATAATGATTGATGGTTAAGTGCATTAGTGCATGGGTTGGAAAAAATAGGTGCCTTGTGCACGGCCTTGTAATGTAGCCCTATGCATGCATACTTGGGAAATGCATTGGAAGAATTATGGTGCAAGAAGTTGGGTCTTGAGCTCAGTGCTCAACGGTATGCCGACGAAGAGGTTTCCTATTCGATCATGGTTATAGCGTCGTTGAAGCATACAATTCTTACCATGGTGAAAGGTTCGTCGATCTTCATCTCTTCATGTTGTACTTCCATCATGGTGATTGACCATTGGCTTGTCTTTCTTGTCGATGGATGTCTGTTCTGATGGTTCACTTTATGAGATTCTTCAAGCGCATAGTCTTGTCTCTTTTTTTCTTCTTCTTCTTCTTTTTTTTTTGTGCTTGCAATGGCATAAAACAAGAAAAAAGAGGTTAGCATCAATAAAATATTTTTCATATTGAAAGTGTGTCTCATGTGCCTCGGATTTCTCAATGGAGTCTATGCATACTTTGGAAGTGCATGACCTCAATGGTGCAAAAGATAAGGTTATGCCACAGGCACATGGTTGTTGCACATCGAGGCTTTCAATGTTCTTGCAGATGTTGATGTAACCTTTGTTTGAGGTATCCATTGGATGTCAAAAGGACAATTGATTTTAGGGACCCATTTCAGAACAGTGTTGGGCTACGTACAAGTCCTTGTTGACTTCTTCATCTTTGGTTGGTTTCTTAAATTTTGTATCCAGAGTGGTTTGTTCTTTGGTGTTGTGGATGCTACTGGTACCTTAGGCTTCCAAACCCATATCCTCAATGTTTGTCTTCTTACTTTTGCCGAAGGGTTGAGTTTATCTTCTTTTGTTCTTTGTGCCCTGCTCTTACCCTTTTCTCTCCTTGGCTGCTTTGTTGAGAACTTTTGCATGGTGGGGAGCATAGGCCATTGTGGGTGTAAGGGTGCCTTGGGTATCCACATAAGTGATCACCCTTGTTGAGCTATAGCTAATTTTTTTGGTACCCAAATTTGTTGAAGACCTTTTGGTTGAGCTGGTCCTGGTTGCTTGGTTCTTGTCTTTGCATGGTTGGCTTGCCTGGGTGGTAATTGTGTTGGCAAGGTAGGGGGTTGCTCTCCTTTTCGTACCCAACTCTGCTTCATGCTCGGAACTACTTTCTTCTTGAAATCTCTTGGTCTATTTGATATAGCGGTTGTCATGTATTATCTCGCTTTCCTTTTTGGTTGAGATGTTGTGACGGCCTTAGTTGTTGCGTTAGAGGAGGAGGTGATTTGTCTTTGAGCCTGTTCTTCCATGGTTGAGTTCTTCTGGAACATAGAGCTTTTGACACATACAACATCCTTTTTGCTAGGATTACTCCTAGAAGAACTAAGAGAGTGTGTAGTGCCATGATCTGTGAGCATGCAGTTGTCTAATTCTAATGTAATACATTGTTCATGTACCCAAACTTGAAGAAGTTGACTTCTTAGGTTCAAGTTGACTGCATGGTCGTAAATCCAATCTTGACCCAAGACAAGTGGCTCTCTAAGGTCCTCATCATGACACACTAGCATTTTGACTTTCATCGAAACATCTTGAAGGTAGATGGGAAGTTCCACCTCGTCCAAATAAGGGGTTTCCACACCTCCCAATCTTATGAGATATGCTTCTATGGGCTTGATGTCCAATTGTAGGCCTTGGCAGTATGAAAGTCTAACCGCACTAGTTGCTGCACCTAAGTCGACCAATGTTCTCACAGTCCTTACACTCTTTCCTTGTCCTACCTCTATGGTCACAAAGGGGCGTCGGTCGATGATTTGAGAAGTAATTGTGCCCGATTTTTGGCACATGTTGATGTGATATTTTGGGGCTTTCGGGTTGACATCTAGGCCTAGTCGTCTGAACTTATTTCGCCTTATGCGCTCTCTAGCCTCTGCCTGTGCTTCTTCTTTGACTCTCAACTCTTCTTCTTTTTGCGTCCTAGCAGTGTTGAGTCTCATTAGCATATCCTCTGTAAGAGGTTCTTGATATAACTTGACTCGACAACCACTGATATAGTTTGGCAAGATATCACCTTCTAAAGTAGCCAATTGAACCGCACCGCTAGTGGAAATTCTATTAATGATCATGGGTCCATATCCTCGTTTTTCCAACTTACAGGCATGTTGCTTTAACGTGTAAACTAGCACTAGGTCTCCCTCTTTCAATCCTTTGTCTTTGATGTGTGCATCAAAGTATGCCTTTTGCCTTTTCTTTGCAGCATAGATGCCTGCTAGCACTCGTAGCCTCGTCTCACCTAAGCGTTCTAGGTCAAAGATCCTAGAGGAAAATTCATGCCCATTCCACTCATGCTCTTGTGCTACTCTCAATGCTGGGATTAGGAAGTCCAATGGTAGCACAACATTCTGTCCAAAGACCATCTGAAATGGGGTGGCATTGAGTACCGGTTTGCAGGCAACTCGATAAGCCCCTCGTGCAACTATGGGTTTTAACCAAAATATCACTCGTGCTCTTTACATTTCATTTATGCATGCGTTAGGTGCATGAAGAAAAAACAAAATGGTGCGAAAATCAAAGTTTCATGGTATCTAAGCAAGGAAGCTCACATCACTCACAACTCCACTCTCTTATAAATGCAATCACTCTCCCTTACTCAGAACTATTCTCTCTTATCACTCAAAACTTGCTTTATTATTTTTCAATGATATTTACCTATCTAATTGTGCAGATGGACGTGCTTCTACGGAATTTCAAAGACGTGTTTCTATATATTTTTACATGCATATTTGGCATGCAATGCATCTCAAAGATGGTGCAAAGAAAAGATCAAGGTTAAAGCATGATAGCTAATGAAAAAGATTTTCACGACTTTGTTCTTGAGTCATCATCTCCGTTGGCTTTGCTTGATCATTCCTGCACTCATAGAAACTAAACAAATCATGAGAAACATCACATCAAAATGACATTATATACATATGCAGTCCATGAAAGAACTTCAAAAACCATTTGCAATAAAACATAAGCATGCAGCTCAAATGTGGTTGCCTCTATACAATCTCTCAAAACTCTAGATCTTCGATTAGCTCCTTATCAACACCTGTTCTCAAAACTGCATAAGAGAAATTAGTAGCATCACATTCAAGAATCACATATTAAAAAACTTCATTCATTTGAACATTAAAATACCTATTTAAATTATTTTGACTTCAAACCACTCATCCAACATGCATTCATTACCATAGGTGTTCCCACTTTAATTTCTTGCATTTTTAGTTTTATTTGGTTTCTTCTATCTATCTTAAGATTAAAGCAAAAAACACAAGATATATACATTTTTATTTACAAATTTCCTTATGGTATTATTAATTCTCATTTATTAGGGTTTTTCCCTTCAGACCCATCTCCCTTGATATATGATCACCAAAGAAACTGTGCTTCTTAACAAGCCACCTTTGGATTGCATCAATCCGTGAATCATTTTTAAAAAGATTAGATATGTGGACAAGCCATTTCATTTGCTCGTCCATTCCTTGTAGGCTCGACTGGCATACATAGCTCTTAGAAAATTCAAACATCCATGTTTCAATCGTTTGGTCATAGTCTCCTTTATTCATGATCCTCTCATGTGAGGTTACTCTTGATGAGTCAAACACACATGAATATAGAGTGTTGATTTTTAATATGCTTAAATCTTTTTTAAAAATTCCGTGCAAGCATGGATTTTGATTCATTTCATGCTTGGGATCATTTGAGGAAATATCTTCAATTGCATCATTTTGAATATGTTCTTCATCTTCATCGAAATAAACGTATTGATTAGATTCATTCAATTCCTTCATCAAGTAGGAGTGAGCATCATGCTCAGATGATATTACATAATCATTTTTATCTTCCAATCTATCATGATTCCTTCCTACTTGAGTCCCATTAATTATGGTATCTGCTTCTTGTTCTAGTCTTTCCAGGAACTCTTCATCATTGTCTTTGTTATGTTCCCAGAATATTTCTCCCTCAATGTGAATGGAATCCATATCCTCATAATCAAGAAAATCTTGATCTTCAATTTCTTCATCCAAAATGTCATCACAGGATTCTACATCCATCTCCTTCAATTCTTTCTCGTTCTCTTCAGAGGATGTACTTAGTCCACCTTCTTCAAGCATTGATTCTTCAATCACTGATTCTTGCTCAAGAATCTCATCATGTATGAGAATCTCAACATACGCATCCAAATCAACTTGAGCTTCATCGTTGCAATCGTTTGACTCAATAGTTTTACATTGGATATTCTTCAATGCTATACACGCATCAGATTTATCATATGTCACAATAAACATTTCATCTTCCACTTTATGCTCAATTTCTTCAACGTGTGGACTCAACTCAACATGATTATTTTTGACATACATATCAGTATTTAGAGAAATGATCAATGGTATTTTCCCATCCTCCTCATGTTCATTCATATTTCTCTCTTCATGGAATGTGGCATCATTTACATACATATCATTATTTTGAACTCCATCCAACTTATCCTCTTTTTTATGTGTAGGATCTTTGTCCAATGTGACATCGCTCAAAAGAATATCAGTATCTTGATCTTGATCTAGACTATCGGTAGGATTAGGATCATGCTTATCACCATCGCCATACATATCACTATCTAGAGGACTTATCATTTGTACATCCTCTAGATTAGCATCATACTCATCTTCGTCATCACACATTTCAATCTCTAGAGGACTCATTATTTGCATGTCCTCCTTCATATAAGTAAGTTCGTTTTCTTGCATCTCTGTATGCATGTATAATGCGGATTCCTGCATATCCATTTTCTTACCCATCGGATCTTTTATTGACAGGTCCTTAGATTCAACATCATGTTCCATGGGAGTTCCTTCATGTAATTCAGTCATTAGATCAGAAGTTCTATCCGAATCTTGTGTTAGAAAAGGATCATCACCATCAAGTGACATCCAATCATACTCCACATCTTGCCCGATGTCATCATGTAAGGATGCATCTCGAGCTCGATCTTCAGACATATTTATTAGGTTCTCTATTTGTATCTCATCTTTTATCTCTATTTGGTCACCTATGAGCCTTCTAGATATCTCTATCTCTTTGTTTGCATCTTGATATGTTTCTTGATTTGTTTGATTATCTTTTATTCGATGTGAAGAATTTATCGGAGTAGAGGAAGCTTCATCTTGATTTCTTGTTGGGTTTTGTTGGTTTTTGTTTTGTTTTATGTTTGTTGTTTGTTTGGTTTGATTTTGATTTAGTTTGGTTTGATTTTGATTAGCTTCCACTTGCTCTTTTGATCCTCCCATCTTCGGACTTTGTCCACTTATGGCACCTAAAGATATAATCATTGTAAAGAAGTCTAGGGGCTCTTGGCACCTTGTAACCTTTGAGGTTACATCGATCGCACTTTTAGAAGTTTCTTCATATTTCCCATCATCACTATGGATATTAAGCCCATGCATATCTACTTCATGCCCAAATGGGGTCTCTACAACCTCATGGACTTGAACATTATCCACGATTGGTAAAATGCTTGGAACATGATTATAATTTTCATCTGTTTGAAGATCTGTTCTCCAATCATTTAAAAATTTCTCTATTGTTTGTTGTTTCTTTACGTATTTCATCACAGCTTCATGGACGAGCATCCAATCCTCTGTGAGTCCTGAGTCGGAGTCTATATCTTGTAGAAGTGGAATTAACTCCTCTCGGGCATTAACACCGATTGTTCGAAGAAACAACGACACCCTTTCATGACTTATGCACCTCTTATCGTGCTCAGAAAGATCATCATATTGTCGCTCAAACTCTTCTTTGATCTCAAGAATTGGTTGGTCTTTGGGCATATGAACCCACCTTAGGAAAGATCTACGAGTTACTTTATCAAGATCCTCTAGCATAAACTGCTTAAGGAGTGTCGCTTTGTATTGGGACCATGTCGTTTGATTTATTCGCATTATTTGGTCTCGCATGTCGTATCCCGACACATAGATAAAGTTTTCACATAATTCTTTTTCCGTCATTGGACTTAATCCGACACCTAGGTATTTGGCCTCGAGTTCATATTCTTTACAGAACTTTGAGACATTCTTTCCATTGAAAAAGCCACACCGATTGACTAGACGTTCATGAAGTGATTGGATGGCTTTTTGACGCCTATCTTCTTCTTGAAATCGTAGGAATTGAGCTAGGATTTCTTCCATTTTGATTATGCTAATCTTTGTGGCTCTATAACTCACTCACCCCCTCCTTTCACGTCGGGTTCACTAGGTGTGTCGTCGGGGTTCATGGAAAGGAAGGAGAAATTGAATGAGTATGGTTACCCATGTGTATCACTTCTTTTTAGCATATAGATATATCAAAGTGTTGAAGAACGAATTTTTATGCAACTCAGCTCAATATAAATATGAAATACTGCATCTTCAATTTTTAGCACCGTAAAAAAACAAGCACATGTGACCAAGGGCTGCTACAAATTCATAGAGACGGCGATACACAAGTTCCAGTATAGCTTTCAGATACCAATGGCTCGGCAGGCAGTCACCCGCTGAAAGAAGACAATCCTTTTGAAACGATTGGCCGCATTTGGAGTGTAGCTGTGAAGTGCTCTAACCCCTTATTTCAACTAATAGAAGCACAGCTTCAGGAAATGAACGCTTGGTTACACTCGGATGGAACCCAGTGACAGAGAACTGTCTTACCTAAAGTCCCAAATCTCCCAATCCCAGTGCGTAAAAGCACATCTGCAGAGGAAAAAGAGCTTCTGGGACATAAACATTATAACTTACAATACATTCTAAATCCTACGTCAGTTTACTTCTTGAGGCTTCCCCGAACGCCAGGCTTGGGTTTATCAATACTAATGTTAACATGCAAATCAGATAATTTCTCTGCATCAAATGGCAATTTCGGATGCCTTGCTTCATGATGGATTTGCATGCTTTTCACATCTGGTGCTGTTGCTTTACAGACAGGACACTCAACTTGGCATGGCCTCCTTTATCAGCACCTGTTCGATCCGCTAGACCAGCCTTCCCACCTCTCGTAGCAGCATCAATTTTCCTTGAGATATCCTTCGCAGTATGCTTTTCGGCTTTGTCTTGCCAGTCATGCTGAAATTCTGTGCCTACGACGTTCAGCATGACGATAATGTTTTGTCCACATAAATACATATGTTCGATCGTTCATAGTTTGGTGAAGAATTACATCATTCTTTTATCATATGTAAAGATGTTTTATGTCATACAAAAGTAGCAACATGATTATATGTTTAAAAACACTTCAACTTACAACTCAAACTTCGTAATCATTCAAACCTCTTAAGCGCAAGCTGTCAAACTATACAGATTCCTAACATTTCCTTCTGTTACCCAAATATACGGCATTTGTATTGAACCGCGAGAAACCAAAGCCTTAGTGCTAATAGAGATTGAATATTATTAGTGCCATGAACTGAGATGATTCAGTAAGAAAGTCGATATGTTTATGTGATATATTTTCGCTGGCAAAATTATATAGTCAGAGAAACAAGAGAACCAAAGTTCTCACAACATCATTCATCTTCATCTAGTCGATAGTGAACTTTACATGCAGAAAAATCTGAACAGAAGCAATGGTGTCACAAATTATGAGATATTATCACATGTGTCACATCGAGCGGAAGAGAATAACTAGCGCACACTTAAAATCAGACAGAGCAATTCTCACAAAATATCATACACTTTTCTGCATCCTACCTCTGAGGATGTCATTTGGTTTGATAATATCTGATCCTTTGGCCAATGAGAATGCATTATTGTCGTCTTTCCTATCTGTAGCATTGTTTCGAAGATCTGAAGACTCTTCAGTAGCCAAAGTGGACAAGAAATGCTGCAACTCCTTTCCGCTACAGCCAGACATGACACAGAACGTAGCAGTCTGTGGTCCCTTGCGAGTAAGATGGTCTTTTGTGTTTAGGCTTGAATTGGCCTTCCTCGAGCAAGCTGCATAGTGCTTCTCTATCCGCGCACTCCGTCTATTTGTAACATCAGCATGATGAGAAGATGCATCTAATGCAACAACAGGAAGTCCATACTCCAAAGCAAGCACTTGAGCCACGTACCCCTGGCCTGCCCCCCAACATCCACAACATGGGTTGCCTGAGCTTCTGCCAATACTCGACTGATGACACCTGCCTTCTGGAATTTTCCAGTCGAAGAGAAAAAAAACAGGGAAATAGATGCATAAGTTTCCTTTTGCGTCCAAAGACTTCCTTCACGTGCCTTCCAGCTTAGAACATGGCCACATCCACGTAAAACATAGAATTTGTACTTTCCATTAAATTCTTGACCACTGATAGGGCATTGGAACTTAGTATCTGATGTATCATCATGAGCATCGACCCCTGGAACAGACGTGAGATATATGGGAATCATATCACGCAAGCCTTTGATGTGCTTTAGTTCTGGTGGCATATTTTTGGTAAGCAAGGCAGAAACAAGGGCTTCTTTGTTGTAGAGATTGCCAAGCAGATCAATAACACACGGCGGCTTCAAGGTCTCAGCTGAAAGGGCACACCGTGTCCACTTTGCAATGCGAGCTTCATTTGGATCGACCTTGTCCGGCTTCTTCGTAGCATACATATTAAGATAGCAATCCCGAATGGTGCGGTTCAGCCTCTTCAAAACATCTTATGCCGAAAGCAATGGCTTCAAATCGTGACCACAACGCTCCAATAGATGTTCAGTGATTGGAAGTGGATAACTATCTCAAATCGTAGCAGCATTAACTTTTTTAAGGTTAATGCACACTCACAACTTTCCATTCTTCTTGAGCATCACCACTATGGGGGACACCCATTCAGTATGCTCAATCTCATAGATAAATCCAACTTCAATCAACCTATCAATTTCTTCTTTGATTTTAGTTGCATAAGTGTCATTATATGTGTAGGGCTTTTGTTTGGTGGGCTTGGCATCAAAGGTCATGAGGATAGTATGAGAGCAAATTCTCGGATCTACTCCCTTCAAGTCTCTATAGTGCCATGCAAACACGTCCCTATATTCCCTTAATAGAGCTACAAGCTCTACTTCTTCTTTTGCACTTAGGTCATCTCCTATGTATGTGCATCTCTCTTTGTTCTATTCAATGGTCACTACAATCTTTTTGGTCTTTTCTTTATTATAATATGCTTCTCCTGTGGTGGCCTCTCTCTTAGGCATTCGTACCAGAATTTTTCGATCCTCAACTTCATATTTCCTAAAATTTTCTGGTACTTCAAACAATGATTCCTCCTCTTCTTGTTTCATAGCTTTTCTCTTCTTTTTCTTTTGACCTCCTTCACTTCCATCCTTTGAATTTACCATTTTAATGCTTGTGAGAGGTTCTTCTTCTTGTTGGTTAAATACTTCTACATCTTCTAGATAGTGCCTTTTTGAATCAAAGCAACTATCCATCACAATGGACTCTAGATCATCATCATTCTCTTCTTCTTCTATGAAGTCACTAGGGTCGCATTCTTCCAGCAAGGGCTTACACATGAACACTGAAATATCATAACCCTCCTCATCACAATGAGGTGTCCATTGTTCCTCATTGACTGCAATGTCCATGGTAGCTAAGATTTCTACCCAACCATGAGGCTTGAATTCCTCATCTAGAAATATCATCGGTATATAGGTTGGGTCTTTAACTGGTCTATCTCCTGGGGGAGTTCCTTCTTCTCTTGCTTTTAGGCGCTTTTCCTCTTCCTCTACGACCTTGCACATCCACAAGTGAGTATCTTCATGGAGCCATGATGGATCAGGTGAACTTCCAGAATGCATAGAGATAGAATCTTCTTTCGCTTTGTGGATAGGATTCCACTGTAGGGGTGGTACATCTCTGAAGGTGTAATCCTTCAAATTGACCTTGGTGGTGACCCCTAAGTGTTGTAAGTACAAGGAGTTGGTGCCCCAATCCTGTACTATTTGCAATTCTCATAGGAAGGTCTTCTTAGGATCATCTCATAGACATTATTTTTCTCAAAGTCACATATAGCAAATGTATGTTCAAATCTACACCACAAGTGGTTAGAGTTATCCCTTCGAGCAATCCTAGAGGTCTTTCAAAATGACCATATGCCATTTGAAGCTTCATTCTAGTTGGTCTTAATGTGGGTTTGCCCCATCATTTCCACAAGGAGGTGGTTGCAATAGCAACACCAGCACCTGAATCTACGATTGCTTTGGTTGCATAACCCTGGTAGGTGATTGGAAGATAAGTATTACCTTCTTCACCTTCGCTCATGTCTCCTATTTTATCGAGAGGTATTTTTGGAACTTTATGCTTAGAGCCTACTTTTGGCATTTTGGAATCAAGTTCTGGAACCTGATCCTTCACATGATTCCATAGCTCAGGTTTTGCTTTGAGGAGTTCTTCTACAGTGAGATGACACTAAACCTTAGTGTTCTTCACGACATCAGTGTTCCTTGGAACCACTGAGTCTTCATTTCTTACCAATATAGTGGGAGCTCTAATCTGCAGAGATTCAGATTCACTGGGCCTGCGAATTGAGGCAACTCTTGTAAAGAATTAGATTGAAAATCTAATCTCTCATCTTCTTATTGCTTTGTTTGGTCTTCATAGATAGACGGAATGTCTTGGGGAAATTGATCATGAAGATCATCAATCTTAGGAATATGAGGGGGATTACCCTTCTCCTTGGCCCATTTCTCCTCTTGTATTTCCCACAAGAACTCTTGAGAGTACTGTTGTATTGAAAGAGGTGCTCCCTCATCCATGGAATCAGGAACATAAGTTTTCATTTGTGGTGAAATCTCTCTTTCAACAATGGGTTGAGCCTGCGGAGGTAAAGAAACCTGGGGCTTTGTTCACCAATTGCTCTAATCTTTCTAGTAAGCCTTGGAAATGCAAATCTGGCTTGACAGAGTTTGTTTGATTGAACTTTTGACTAGTCTCAAGCATAGCTTGAGCTACTTCTACCATTTTCATGCACATTTTTGTTCGTTCAATCTCTAAGTCTGCTCTAGGGTAATTCTTGTCTAAGTTTGCAGCGGTTGGCCCTTCTTGAAGTCGAGCGTGATAGGCCTTGAACATCATGTCCAAGACTTCTGGGGGATCTGCAAGAACAGACCCTAGTTGCGGTCTACTTACAATGGCCGGTGGGGTGGAATGAGGTGGTGTGGATGGAGTTTCATCATGCGAGGGGCTTTGAGATGCAATGTCTTGTATTTTTGTTTTGGCATCGTTCAGGCTTTCTTCTAGTTCGGATATCTTTTTATTCCAACTTACGATTGGTTCTCTCCCTGGTATCTTTCCATGTTCTTGTTTTCCTCTTACTCGGCTCTCTTAATTCACTTGACTCTAATTGCTCAGCTGTTTTATCCTGTTTTAATGCTTGTGCCCTAGTAACTATCTGTACAGGAGCCACGTTACTGCTACTTGAACTTGAATCTGCCCCTAAGCCTACCCCATTGATGGTTGTAACCTTGGGCGCACTAGAGGGATTCCGAGGACACTCTCTTGGAAGATGTTCTTTGCCACACTCAGGACAAAAGCCTTGTATTGTGATGTTTTGTCCTTGTCCCGGAGTGAGTGAGTGGGGGCATTCACGAATGAAATGGTCACCTTGAAACCTAAAACATGGTCCTCTAGGAGGTTGTGGTCTTACTTGTCTCAATTGGGGCCTGGGGTTGAGATTTGTGTACATGACATTGGAGTGTTCTGGCTCCCAATTTTGTTCCATAGGTGGTGCCTCATGTTGATATGAATAGGCCTCACTATGCTCAGGTGATTCTGTGTAATAAGCATGTGGACTACCTTAATGGGAGTAGTTTGAACTATGAGCATGAGAGTCATTTTCTGAGACCAAGGGGGTTAGTGGCACCGATGCTCTATTAAGGTTCTCCTCTGCCACTGCATACTTAACTGGGATCACATTAGCAAGAGCTGGTGGTTGGTTTCCTAGGACTGGTTGTGGCCTATATGGTGCCTGATATTGCTACTGGTATCGAGGTTGAAATTGTTGTTGTGGCCTATAATATGGCTGTTGGTACCGGTTCTGATACCTACCTTGTTGGTAAGGTTGCTGATAAGTTTGTCTAACAGCCTGCCTATTGTATGGACAATCTTGAGCCGTATGGTTTGTGTATTTTCTCTCAATGGTGCAATATGGAGGTTGAGCCATCATTGGGCATACATTAGCCATGTGGTCTCCTCCGCATGTATAACATCGCTTCAATGGGGTGACCCTTGGCATTTGTCTATTTTGAACTCCTAGCTTCTTGGCCACCTTCTTAGCTATCTCATCTATGTCCGTGGAGGTTCTAGAGGTATGACTAGTAGAACTATCTGAATCCTTATAGAGTTTGGACAGTCCTAACTCCTCACCCAAGTTGTCCTCTATGTCAATGCATATCCGCACACACTCTTCTATGGATCTCGGCTCTTTCAAGTACACGTATGATCTTAACTTGGTGCTCAGTAAGCCATCTAGAAACAAGGCCACTTGTTTGGCCGCTGTGGGTAATTCTGGCATAGGGCATCTTTCTAGGTACTATCTGAACTGTCTTCCTACAAGTCGCACTGTTTCTTGGGGTGTCTGCTTGAAGCTGTGGATCAAGGACGATGTGTTATGCCTGATGCCACTCTTGGAAAATTCTACAATGAATTCCTCTAGCAACTGACCTATCTCTCTATAGTTGTGACTATTCAAGGGTTGAAACCAAGCTAAGGTAGTACCTTTAAGAGTCAAACCAAATGCCTCAAATTGTGTGAACAAGTCCTCAACCTATTCAGCTCTTAACACTTGTTTGAACTCAGCCACATGATCATAAGGATCTCCGAATCCATCAAAATAGTTCTTCATGGCCTTGAACACTTGAGAGGGTCTAAGGGTTCTCGAATGCTCTCTCGGTCTGGGCACTGGAAACTCATGTTCATCTCTTTGATGCCTATGTGCTCTGTGTCTCTCTCTTTCGGTCTTTCACCCTCATGTCCTGATTTTTCTCTGCCCACAGTGTGTGCAAAGCTTACCTCTGGTCTTTCTCTAGTTCTGGGTTTCATGAGTCTTGGATGATCCTGCTCCTTGGAGACCATGGGAGACAACTTTCCCTGGTATCTCCGGATCCTTGAATTCATAGATGGTGACTACTGGGTTGGGTCGATATGACCCGAATCTCCAAAAGGCTTCCTCTGTTTCTCTATTCAAGAATAGCTCTATGCTTTTGTTGTCTTGGGGAATCCATTCTAGAGTGATCACTCTGGTCAAAACTGACTTACCTCTAGGGGCCTTGGGTTCTCGTCCTAGGTCTCTTTGCTCGAGATCTCCTAGCTCATTCTCAGGAATGATGTTTCCTAACTCATATTTCCTATGAGGTAAGTTGGTAACCACATACATGGTTCCTTCCTTGTCAACGTATGATCCCTCTTCGAACTTGACCACTGGGTATTCAAGTCCAAAGGGTTGATATGGATTTTTGAGTTGGACCACTAATTGTCTTAGTCCATCCTCATAGATGCGTGCACCTAGTTGGTTGGTCCTGATATACTCCAATTTTGTTTTATAAGGACCTTCTGGTGTCTGTAAATAGGAAGTACCTGAGCTACGTGTGGGTCTCTCCATATTGAATGACATTTCTGAGTCACTTGTGTCGAAACTTAGCACGTAGGGATAACCACTTAGTTGTTGTGCCCAAGACTTACCTGTATGGTTGACACTAGACTCAGATGATCTAATGCTTTTCCTATCCTTGCCTAAGTGCCTGCCAGATCTTAGGTTCATAAGCTTTGTCCACAAGTCCAAAATTTCCCCTTGTATTGCTCAAAATCCTTTGGAACTCCTTAGTTTCCTAGTCCACCTGAGGGTCAACTTCAAACCCAAAATCACTACAAACGGATTTCGTATGAGAAAGTTATGCCAGTTCAAGGTTCTGGGGTTTAAAACAGGGAAACAGGACCTCTCTGGGATTGCTTCAAAACAGGCGACACACGACACTTAATAAGTATCGGTGATATTTGGAAGCAAACGACACATGATACTTAAGAAGTCACGACACTCGACATCTGAGTAATATCACGACACTTGACACTTGATGTCCACGACACTCGACACCTGAGCGGTCACGACACATGACACTCGACAGATGTCGCGACACTTAAAAGTTAGAGATATCGCGACACTTGGTTATGGCAGATATCGTGGTACTTGCCCTACACGACACTCGCCACTTGTCAGATGTCGCAACGCTTGGCCACACGACACCTGAGACCACAACACAAAACACTTGCCAGGTATCGTGACACTTGATCTCCACGATACTCGACACTTGTCAAATGTCGCGAGACAAACACGATATTCGACACTTGTCAAATGTCGCGAGACAATCACGATATTCGACACTTGTTGAATGTCGCGATGCAACCATGATACTCGACACTTGTCAAATGTCGCGAGACAAACATGATATTCGACAAGGGTAAATATCGTGACACTCAACCCCGGAAATCACGACACCTAAATGTCACAAAACTCAACTGCGGGAAATCACGACACCTAGATTTTTTGGAGTCCAAATTCAAAAATTTTTGCAAATATGAGTACCTTGTGTCCTCCTTGTCACTCCTATGTGTCTGTAGATGCAAAATCTCTCTTCAAACCCGTGATATCACATTCACGACATTTGGCGCAGGTCTTGTCATGTCTGAGACTGATCACTCAAATTTTTTGGGTATTTTGGTAGTATTTCTCCAGCATTTAAGCTATGCACCCCCTCTAAGCTTCTTGCTCATAGCCACAAATGAAAAATGAGGTGAATGTACTCTAAAAAATGGAAAAAACTGAGAAGATGAAGGTGGGTGGAGATGGAGATGATGATGAAGATGAAGGAGAAGAAAAACTTAAAGCTGAACTGAAAATGGTGATTTCTTTACCTTCCAACGTCGCTACTCTACGTCTTACCGTCACACGCTCGTCCTCCAAGCTCTTTCCCTAGCAACAACGCCAAATTTGGTGTCACTCTAGCACAATGGCAAGTACCAACGTGAGGAGCTTCACCTCATAAATGTCAATCCGTGGAGACATGAGCACTGGTATGAAGATCGTGAGCAAGTGATGACACATGTGCGTGAGTGAAAGCACACAAGCATGCACACACATACACACACACACGCACAAGGTAAGAGCAAAGAGTGAAACAATGGAGGATTTTCGATTACAAAAGAACTCTCTTACAAAGCTGAAATCTACAACAAGCTAACCCCCAAAAATGAGCTCTCCAGCCCTTTTTATAGTTTTTTGAGTGGTTTTGGCCTTGTCCAGATGCCTAGTTAAAAATTAGGTTCCAGGGCTTATTTGGGGGCTCAAACGGAGTCTAAAAATTATGAAAATTGGTAGGATGATAGTTCTAATACTCCTCAAGCTTGAGGACTCTTTGGATTGAGCAAAATGGAGTTGCAAAAGTGAAAAATGGTATTTATAATGGTTTTTAGTGATAAAAATCACTATTTTCATAGGGATTTATTCTAAAAATTTGATAGGTGCTTCTTGGAGCTCCCTACTTGCTCCTTCTTGTTGTGTGTCCACTTCCTTGATGCACTTCCATGCTTTGTCCTTGACCTTGAGCTTCAACACACCCTGCACAATGTTCCACAGTCCTTTTGCAACCAATACATTTTGCATCATATAAGCCCATAACGGGTAGTTGGTACCATCCAACTTATCCTCAACTCTCAAAATCCGGAATACATCACTGCTTTCGGCCATGGTCGATGACTAAAATACTTTGATGCAAAAAATTGACTGTATCTCAAAAAGTTGAACAAGACTGCCTAGATCAATCCTATTAAACCTGTAGCAGACCTCGAGATGCTTATACTGGCAAACCAAAACTAGTATATACCTTCGGCACAAAAAGATGAAATAGCCTACAGATGCGCTCCGATAGTGCATTCAGATGACAAAATGAGCTCAGATCGCGATTTCGAGACCATAGAATGAAGCTATTTTGATCTCGGAAACACCCTGAGTATGCTCACCAAAATTCATGCGATTCTGAGATTGCAATTGGAGAGGTGTCAACGATGCCCTAGATGAAGCGATGACCTGCTCTGATACCAATGGTTGGAGTTAGATGTCTGCGGAAGCACACGAACAACACAAGGAAGAAGAAGAAGCTTGGAGCACAACACACAATACTGAATGTGTTACCACTAGAATGTACAAAGATAAGTAGCCCATTAGGGCAATAGGCATATATGCAATCGGGGGGGAAAACCCCTCCTAAAGAGGGAAAAAAGTGCCCCAATGGTCCTAGTGTGTTCATACACATCACTACCTAAATATATCAACAAAAGGAGACATAAAGCCTATTACGATGCACATATTAAGGACAAGGGATTAAAGGAAGGTGATTTTGTATTAGTGTATACATTGAAACAACATGGAAAGAAATTGTAGCAGCGAGGATATGGACCATCATTGATAAATCAAATATCAACAAGTGGAGTAGTGAATTTAGCCACATTAGACGGAGATGTACTTCCCAAAAGAAGGAAGAAGAAAGGATTAGAGAAAAAGGTCGAATGGAAGCCCTAGAGCGAATCAGGAAATGAAAAGAGTGGATGAGGCAACAAGATAAGTGATATCTACAGGGAGAAGAATCTATACCCATGGCAAACTACCAAGTAGGTAATGCAAACAATGCTAGCAATAGTATTTCCCAACCATATGTAAACCTAAGAATTGGAATGATTGAATATCAATTAGTGGATGCTGTAATCGATACAGGAGCGACACTCAGTTGTATGTGAGTGGCATTAGCTCATCACCTCGGAACAACCATGAGTCCAACTAAGGCATATATGATAGGAATGAGAGGGAGTATCGAATGTATAGGTGAATTCCTAATGTCCCTTCATCTAGGAAATTCCACTATGGAGCAAAAATTCTTGGTATGCAAAGATGAAGACCTTATTGAAGACCTAATCCTAGGACAAGACTAGATCTTTGAGAATGAAGTCAGCATACACCTTACACAAGGATGCATATCGGCCAAAATAGGGCACAAAGAAGTCTTTAGTCTTCTAGAAGCTAGACTATCCCAAACCCTTAGTACAATCTTAACTAAGGAAACAGACCTAAAGGAAGATAGGGAGGAAGCTTCAAACAGGGATGTGTATCATGATTGCATTAATTCAGAATTGCCTACGAGTAGTGAAGTGTTGCATGACTCTATGACTAATTCCCCTATAGGACATGAACTTGAGAGAAAAAGTGAGGATTTTTTTTTTCAACTGAGTAACACTATACGAAAGAAACCAACATGGATGTCAACTATCCGAACACCACATCCATGGAATACATGGTACGCAAGGATAAACTACCTCAGCATGTCAGCATAACCCAGGAACAAATCGACCATCCAACAAAAATGTAGCAAAGTAACCACTATTCGAAATCGCAAGGGGATCAACCAAGGATTCTTCGTGTATGGCTTCCAAAATCATTAGTGAAGGCTCAGAAATCACAACAATTCATATGGATCCCAAAAGTAGTCCGAAGTGTAGCAAATCGAGAGATAGAAAAACTCAAATTCCAGCAATGTAAAGCAAGGGAAACCTTCACGGATTGTAGAAAACCCCAGAGGACCATGACACACGAAACCCAATACAAAAACTAGATTAAGTCAAAGACCACATTCAAGAGCATTGGAAAAGGAATGTGGAAATAACTGGAATAGGGGCCAACTTTGACTAGCATAGGAATGATCATTCGGTGTATATCAATAAATGCTTCAGCTATAAACTAACTTCTTGTTTTACTTCAAGATTAAAAACTGAAGAAAAGTATGGTAAGATACCTTACTTACTTATGCAAGGGGCTACGGAGCAATGAAAAATGACATATTAATGAACCACACATAAACATGCAGAGTTGGTTTCTTTTGTAAACTAATTCTCTACTAGATTGTGAGTGCAGATGGCTTCCGAAGACTTTGAAGCAACAATTCAAGAGGAAGTGCTTGAATTTCCAATGCAGAGTGTAATAAAAGCCAAAGGACATTGGTTTTGAGAAGACCAACCAGCAGGAAAGCATTTGGTCTTGGTGACTGTTAAGATCATGGATACCACCACCAATTTCCAGTGATGTCCCAAGACATCAAGGTCTTACACGAGCTCCCATCAATGGTGGATGTAATGATTGCTGGAGTTAGACGTCTACAGAAGCACACGAACAACAGAAGGAAGAAGAAGAAGCTTGGAGCACAACACACAATACTGAATGTATTACAAGAGAATGTAGAAAGATAAGTAGCCCACTAGGGTAATAGGCGTATATACAAGTCAGGGGAAAAAAACCTCCTAAAGATGGAAAAAAGTGCCTCGGTGGTCCTAGTGTGTTCACACACATCATTACCTAAATACGACAATAAATTTCCCCTGGGAGTGATGCAGTGAACAAGGAGCTAGCACTCATGTATAAGGAAGTGCCAAGCTGTGTGGAAATCACTCGACAAAAGGAAGTAAGCCCAAAGCTTTGTGGAAATCTTTGAACTTCTCCCTACGCAGAGCCTTTGTGAAAAGGTCTTCAATGTTCTCCTTCATGGGAAAATATGCCAAGCTGATCTCCCCAGTAGAGAACCCCTCCCTCACATAATGATAATGCACATCAATGTGCTTAGTGTGAGCATGGAACACAAGGTTCCTTGCAACTTCTAATGCGCTCTCACTGTCAGTGAAGATGGTGGTGGCAGAAGACTGACCAACACCCAAATCAACCATAAGGCATCTGAGCCACACACACTCAACTGTCCCTGTGAAAGCTGCCCTACACTCAGCCTCACAACTCGAAGTGGCCATAGTAGGTTGTTTCTTGCTCAACCAAGATATACATGAGCTACCAAGCATAAGGAAAAAACCACTGGTGGACACACCAGTCTCATAGCAACCAACCCAATCACTCTCAGAAAAAGCATGCAAATCTGGCAGTAGTGATCCCCCCTTGGGATAAAACAATCCAAGTAATTGGGTACCACTCAAGTAGCGAGAGATGCACTTAATTGCCTGCCAATGCTTGACACCTAGGTAATGCATAAACATCTAGCCGATTAATGCATAAGTAAATCAAGCATCCAACAGCCTAATGATAGAGAACAACATCAAATGCATCTCCAGCATCATGAAGACTCAATCGTAAACCTATCTCCATAGGAGTGGGAATAGGCTTATAGTTTTCAAGGCCATAATGCTACAATAATGTGTCAATACATTTCGTTTGATACAAAGCCATTCCACCATCATGAATGCCCAAATAGTGATGCAAATGCCCCAAATCAGATACAAAGCCATTCCACCATCATGAATGCCCCAAATAGTGATGCAAATCAGCCTTAAAATCAGCAATATGCTTCTCATGAGGACCACTGAGCAGCATGTCATCAACATACACCACAATGATCGGAAGTACATCATTAACACGCTTAACATATAAGGTGCTTTCAATTGGACTATTCTCAAAACCATGTGCAATGAGATAGGCATGTATCTTTTCATACCAAGCACGTGGTGCTTACTTTAAACTATATAATGCCTTTTTTAACCTGCATACTTGGTTTTCATGCCCTTTCTGCACAAAGCCACGTGGTTGAAAAACATACACTTCTTCATGCAAGTCACCATTTAGAAATGCTATCTTAATGTCCAACTGATGTACATTCCAACCATGATGAGATGCGAGTGCATAGATCCTACGAACAAAATTCATTCTGCAAGTAGGAGCAAAGGTTTCATCAAAATCAATGCCTCTTTCGTGCGCATACCTTTGCAACAAGCCTAGCCTTATACATGTCAACCGTTCCATCAGATTTATGCTTCAGCTTGTATACCCAGTTAGTGCCAATGGCCTTCTTCCCACGAGGCAAGTCACATAAAGACCAAGTACCATTCTTCATTATAGCATCATATTCAGATTGCATAGCAACCATCCAATTTTTGAATTTTATGCTTCATCAAACGAAACTGGCTCATTCTCATCACAGAGACTAGATGCATCCATAGCATAGCAATCTGATGCAAAAGAGGCACGATGAGAGCCTGATCAAGTACGATATGACAAAGGTGCATCCAATTTGCTGTCATGCAAAGTCTACACCAGCCATTTTGGCATAGTTTTTGCCTCCTCAATATCAACTCTCTCATCAACAAGTGCATCATGTAAATCTGCATAAAAAATGGGATGATATGCATCATCACATGAAACCTGCAAAGGCCCAGAAGTTGCCTCATTAGGACAAGCACTAGACTGTCTACCTGTAAAAAGAGGCAACAAAGTATCATACATGTCTTTGGAGCTAATAGATGTCTCCTTAGTACATGAAAGCAACGGCTGAATAGCATCTTCCACAAAAACAACATCACGGCTAACCAGAATGTGTTTAGTCTATGGATGATATAGATGATAGACTTTACTTTCAGAACTGTACCCAACAAAAATACATTTGATTGTTTTGTCATCCAATTTTCTACGATGTTGTTCAGGAGCTAATGCATATGCAAAACAACCAAAAACACGCAAATGAGCAACAGATGGCTTGTGATCATGCCAAGCCTCATATGGAGTGATAGACTACAGTGCTTTAGTGGGACACCTGTTAAGTGCATATACTGCACACATGATAGCCTCAAGCAAGAAACTATGTGGTAAAGCCTAACTCTTGACCATACACCTCACCATCTCCATAAGTGAGTTGTTCTTCCGTTCAGCAACCTCATTCTATTGAGGTGTATACGGCATTGTACACTGGTGTTTTATCCCACATTCAACCAGAAATGCATTAAAATTCGAAGACATATATTCCCCCCCTTGATCAGAACAGAGGGTGCCCATTTTACATGCTGACAGTTTTTCAACCAAAACCAAAAACTGTTTGAAGCACATGAACACTTCGGACTTTGCCTTCAATGGATATACCCATGCATGCCTAGAAAAATCATCAATGAAAGTCATGAAGTAAAGATAGTTCCCAAAAGAGGGTGTTTGCATACAACCACAGGCATCACTATGTACAAGCTGCAATTTCTGAGTAGCCCAAACTGAACCATCTTTTGGAAAGGAGGAATGCTCCATTTTGCCCAAAATACAGCCTTCGCAAACATGTTTTCTAAGTGCCTCAAGTTTGGGCAAAGAGGACACCATTTCAGATTTCTACAGGCATATCAAACTAGCGAAATTTAGATGACCAAAGCATGCATGCCAAAGCTTTGCATTTGACATAGCCTGAGAATCATGTACTACACATGCCAAATCATTTACAGATCTTTCATAGTCTATGAGCTTATATAGCCCAGGACATAAAATGCCAGAAGCAATAATGATGTTGCCATTTGACAGATCATGAACTGTACATCTGTCATCAACAAATTTCACAACCAAGCCAATCTTGGCTAATGCTGTGTGATAACAAATTTTTCTTGATCCCTGGCATAAACAAAGCATCTGAAAAAGTGAAAGAACTACCATCAAAAGTAGTCAAAATGATCTTACCAACTCCCATAACAGGATAAGAGGAGTTGTTGGCGCATGTAACGATATTCCCTGTAGGGGCAGGCTCGAGTGAAGAGAAGAAACTACGCTACGAGGTAATATTTTTGGTCGCCCCACTATCAAAGTACCAAACATTTGAGTCTACTACGAACATGCACTGCTCATGAGAAGATGGGTCAAAATTGCAAACAGTAGTAAACACCCATTCTTTGTCCTGCACAAGATTAGCAGACTCTATTTTTGGTGTAGAGGCCTCTACAACAACCATTCCGGCCTCTTTCTTCTTTGCCTCTTTAGGAGTCATTTTTGGATAGCTCTTAATGACATGATCATTTGCTTTACAATATTTGCAAAACAATTTCCGCTATTCTGATTTCTTTTCATCTTTGTCTTCCCTCTTTGATTGTGCAAAATTAACAGATTTCTGCTTACTAGTTGAAGAACTCCTCATATTTTTGAGACGTCTTCTAATGGTATGCAACCACACAAGATCATTTTCCTTGAATTCCTTAGCTAATTATTTTGTATTGATATTATGTGTGTATCGCTCTTGACTTTTCCTAATGTGCTCGTGAACATCACGAAGTATAGAAATGTGATCTTGAGCAATAGAATCGGCCATTGGAATGTCGGTTTGAGTGAGTGACATGAGAGCGGGGAGCTTTTTACCATGAACAATTTCAAAAGGTGCATGACCAGTAGTGGTGTGTGTGGTGTTATTGTAAGCAAATTGATGCAATGGCAACTTTTCATCCCAGTTAGTGGGACTATCTAATGAATAACAACGCAATAACTCAAGAATAGTACTATTTGTAGCCTCACTTTGTCCATTACTTTCGGGATGAAATGCAGAGCTAAAATCTATTTTAGAACCAAAATGTTGAAATAAGGTAACCCAAAAATGATTACAAAATCTAACATCACGATCAGATACATTACTTTAGGAAATCCATGATGTGGGAAAATGCATTTAATGAATAATTTTGCAGCCTGAGGTGTAGAGAAAGTTTTTCTACGTGGAATGAAATGTGCATATTTACTAAACCTATCAACTATTGTCTAAATCATATCATTATGTGATGAAGTGATGGGAAGACCTATGATAAAATCTATAGAAATTTGTTCCCATGGTTCATTCGGGATGGGAAGTGGCATTAATAATCCAAATGGTTTACCATGATGATGTTTTACATGCTGACATACAATGCATTGAGAAACATAATGTGCAATATCTTTTTCCATGTGTGGCCAAAAGAAGAAATCTTTGCAGGCAGAAATGGTGCTTTGCATGCCTCTATGACCCATGTAAGATGGTTCATGCATTTCTTTGATGACAAAATCTTTAAAAGCTTGGGTTATGCATAATCTATGTTGAAAATAAAGAAAACCATTATGAAATGTATAATGTTCATCAGATAAAGATGCACCATTGTTGAAGTCATGCCATGCACGTGAGAAATACAAATTAGATGCATAAGTGGAAACCATTTCTTGAAAAGAATGAATTTGGATGGTAGAAATATTATGTAGAATGTGAAGGAAATCGGCTAAGAGCATCAGCTACAACATTAGCTTTAACAGGCTGATATTGGATCATGGGTTGTAACTTTTGAATGAATGATGCCCATTTAAGATGCCGATCAGAGATTAAAGGATGATTTAATAAATGCTTAATAGCCTGTTGATCGGTTTTGATTAAGACCTCAGAGCCCATAAGATAGTGTTTCCAAATTCGCAAAGCATGCACAACCTTTAGCAATTCTTTATCATATGTACTATAATTCTTTTATGAGGGCTTAAGCTTCCTACTCTCAAATGCAATGGGATGATCATTTTGCATTAAAACAGCACCTATTCCTGAACCACTAGCATCAGTAACAACATGAAATGGTTGCAAAAAATCAGGTAACTGTAAAACAGGTGCATGTGAAAGTGCATGTTTGAGTTTTTCAAAAGGATTGTTTTTGGGTATGTCCCCATGCAAATTTTATTTTCTTTTTCAATAACAAGGTAAGAGGTAATGCTAAATAAGAAAAGTTTCGAACAAACTTCCTATAGAAACTAGCCAACCCAAGAAAAGAACGAACATCATTGACTGATTGTGGTGTAGGCCATTCTACTATAACTTTAATCTTTTTTGGATCCACATGCACACCTTCACTTGAAATAATATGTCCTAGATATTGTAGCTTACGTTGAAAGAAGTAACTCTTTTCAGGATTAGCATAAAGTGTGTTTTTTCGTAGTAAATGAAAAATTGTTTTAAGATGCTTCTCATGCTCACTATCATTCTTACTATAAACAAGTATATCGTCGAAAAATACAAGAACAGAAGCTTGGTAATCAAGAAAAATTGTGTTCATCATTCGTGCAAATGTAACAGGGGCATTAGTAAGTCCAAAGGGCATTACCATAAATTCATAAGGGCCGGTTTGAGTTCTAAATGCAGTCTTAAAAATATCTTTTTGCATCAAACGAATTTGATGGTATCTCGATTTTAGATCAATTTTACTAAAGACATGATCTCCTCATAATTTATCTAAAAGATCATCTATTCGAGGAATAGGGTATCTATTCTTTATTGTGATCTTGTTAAGGGCTCTATAATCAATGCACATTCGATACGTTTTATTCTTCTTCTCTACTAAGAGAACTGGTGCTCCAAAGGGGAAAGAACTAAGCCTTATAAGTCCTTTCTGTAGTAGGTCTTTTACTTGGTTTTCTATTTCCTTTTGGTGTAGTGGACCATGTCTATAAGGTGCTTTATGAGGAGGAGAGCTACCAGGGACTACGTCTATGCTATAGTCGAAGGATCCTCGAGATGGTGGTAGTTCAGAGGGATATTCAGACATAAAACAATCCTTATAAGTAGTCATGAAAGGTTTATGTGCATCAGGAAGTGTATGAGTACAATCATTGATGACATTGATAAAAACAATGCATGAATTGAATCCTTTCCTAAATGCACATTTTACGTGAGTATGACTAATCAATGAAAATGGCTGGCAATCATGCAGTGCAGACAAAGTAATGATTTGACCTTTAAATTCAAAGTTAAAGTTATGTGTATGGTAGTCAATGTGTGGGTTATAATGATGATGAAAAGACATACCTAGTATAACATCGTAAGATTGCGAAGGTGCAGTTAAAAATGTTCATGAATCAACATATGGGCCTATGCTAATCGTAACATCTTGGACTTCTCGTGTTACATTATAACGATTACCTTGAAATGTAGCTTTTATTTTATACAAGGAAGGAAACATTTTTAATTTAAGTTCTTGTAATAATAAATGTGAAATGAAGTCATGTGAACTACCATCGTCATGTAAAATTTTAACGAGTTTGTTATTTATAGTACCCTGCATGCAAAGTAGAGAATGAAGAGAGATATCATTACCCAAGGTACTTAAGTCCTTCTCCAATGATTCCTCTGTCCAAAGAGGAGGAATTTGTTCATCATGGGCCTCCATGTTATGTAATTGAGTTGTAGCTAGTTTCATGTTAAGATGTCCTAATCGGCACTTCGTTTTTGTATGTCCAGGTTTACCACAACTCCAACAAGTGATTCGTGGTCGCTTCTGTTGGGCATCCATCACTGAAGTTTGTAGGGTAGGTGGTTTGGTAGGTTGGAGAGATGAAGCAATAGGTGTAGTTGAGTAGTTGGATTGTGCTGGACGAGGAAAACTGGAGTAAGATGGGGCACTAAAATTACGTTTCATGGAAAGATTTGGTTTAACAAAAAGTGGTCATTGATGCGGTTGTTGTAGATGGATTGACTTGGTTATGGACTGGAATTCTTTCTCTGCATCATAGGCGAAAGATATAGCCTCGTTGAGGGTTGTAGATCATAGGGTGTGAAGCTTAGCTTGGATTCCCACCTCCAAACCATCTTTGTATCTCTGGTGCAAGCTATCCTCTGATACATCTTCAAGCATTCAAACCAATAGTAAATTTTGCCATAACCACTCCGTATAGGTAGTAACCGTATCACCCTCCTTCCATGTAAAGGTCGTCCATGCATATTGAACATGTAAATGGTATTGAGGAGTGTTGAAGCTCAAGGTCAAGGACAAAGCATGGAAGCGCATCAAGGAAGTGGACACACAACAAGAAGGCGCAAGTAGGGAGCTCCAAGAAGCACCTGTCAAATTTTTAGAAGAAATCCCTATAAAAATAGTGATTTTTATCACTAAAAACCATTGTAAATACCATTTTTCATTTTTGCAACTCCATTTTGTTCAAGCCGAGGAGTCCTCGAGCTTGAGGAGTATTAGAACTAACATCCTACCAATTTTCATAATTTTTAGACTCCGTTTGAGCCCCCAAATAAGCCTTGGAACCTAATTTTTAACTAGGCCGGAGACTAGGACTTGACAGGGCCAAAACCACTCAAAAAACTATAAAAAGGGCTGGAGAGCTCATTTTTGGGGGTTAGCTTGTTGTAGATTTTAGGTTTGTAAGAGAGTTCTTTTGTAATTGAAAATCCTCCATTATTCCACTCTTTGCTCTTACCTTGTGCACGTGTGTGTGTATGTGTGTGCATGCTTGTGTGCTTTCACTCATGCACTTGTGCCATCACTTGCTCACGATCTTCATACCGGTCCTCATGTCTCCACGGATTGACATTTATGAGGTGAAGCTCCTCACGTTGGTACTTGCCATTGTTGAAAAACGTCTTATCACCCCTGCAATTGTTACAACTGCAGGTATTGAAGCTGATGCAAAAGGTGCCGAAGATGATGATATTCTGCATATTCCTGTTCGTGCTGCGATTTCTGCTGCACCTACTGTAGAGAAAATTCGTTGGAATGGCAAAGATGCCCAAGCACATGCATTGATAGCTTCGTTTGTCAAACGTGCCATTATTCCTCAGATTCGCTCTTGTAGAATAGCTAAGGATGCTTTGGATACCCACATTGTACCAAGCTAAGAATGAGGCTCGTGTTGCTTAGCTCCGAAAACAGTTGGAGAGTGAGCACATGAATGAAGGTGATTCTATGGATAGTTTTCTAACAAAGATCAAAGACTTGAAGGAACAGTTGATTTCTGTTGATGGAGTTATACCAGATAGCTCACTTGTGCAGACCGTTCTGAATGGTCTTCCTGATTCATATTAGAGTTTTGCTTCTACTCTTCGGTTGATGATGAAAGGCAATCCAAATGCCTTATCATTTGAGGAGTTAGTCTCTGTTTTGTTGTAGGACGATCAGTCGAGGCAGAACATGTCCATTATGCGTGTTGCAAATCAAGCTTTCTTGGCTAGTCAGAAGGGAAAAGGAAAATGGATCTCTTCAATTAGCAAGCAGAAATCTGCAAATGCTGCACATTCAAAGAAGGAAGACAAAGATGAGAAGAAATCAGAAAAGCAGAAATTGTTTTGCAAGTACCGTAAAGGAAATGATCATATCATAAAGAACTGTCCTAAACTGGCTGCAAAAGAGGCAAAGAAAAAGGACGCTGGAATGGTTGTTGTAGAGGCCTCTACTCCAAAAACAGAGTCTCCTAACCTTGTGCAAGATGAAGAATGGGCGTTTACTACTGTTTGCAATTTTGACCCATCTTCTCATGAGTAGTGCATGTCTGCAGTAGACTCAGATGTTTGGTACTTTGACAGTGGGGCGACCAAACATATCACCTCGCAACGTAATTTCTTCACTTTACTCGAGCCTACCCCTACAGGGAATACTGTCACATGCACCAAAAACTCCTCTTATCCTGTCATGGGAGTTGGTAAGATCATTTTGACTACTGCTAATGGTAGTTCTTTCACTTTTTGGGATGCTTTATTTGTGCCAAGGATCAAGAAGAATTTGTTATCAATTTTGGCTTTAGCCAAGATTGGCTTGGTTGTGAAATTTGTTGATGACAGGTGTACAATTCATGATCTGTCCAATGGCAACGTGATTATTGCTTCTAGCATTTTATATCGTGGGTTGTATAAGCTCATAGACTATGAAAGATCTGTGAATGATTCAGCATGTGCAGTACACAATTCTCAAGCTATGTAAGATGCAAAGTTTTGGCATGCACGCTTTGGTCATTTGAATTTTGCTAGTTTGCTACGACTGCAGAAATATGAAAATGGTGACCTCCTTGCCCAAACTTGAGGCATCCGGTAAACATATATGTGAAGACTGTATTTTGGGCAAATGCAGCATTCCTCATTTCCAAAAGATGGTTCAGTTCAGGCTACTCAGAAATTGCAGCTTGTTCATAGTGATGTCTGTGGTCCTATGCAGACACCCTCTTTTGGAAATTATCTTACTTCGTGAATTTCATTGATGATTATTCCAGGCATGCATGGGTATATCCATTGAAAGCAAAATCCGAAGTGTTCATGTGCTTCAAACAATTTTTGGTTTTGGCTGAAAATTTGTCAGCATGTAAGATGGGCACCCTCCATTCTGATCGAGGGGGGGAATATATGTCTTCTGATTTTAATGCATTTTTGGCTGAACATGGGATAAAACACCAGTGTACAATGCCGTATACACCTCAATAGAATGGAGTTGCTGAACAGAAGAACAGGTCACTCATGGAGATGGCGAGGTGTATGGTCAGGAGTCAGACTTTACCACATAGTTTTTGGCTTGATGCTGTTATGTGTGCAACATATGTACTTAACAGGTGTCTCACTAAAGCGCTGCAGTCTATCACTCCATATGAGGCTTGGCATGATCGCAAGCCATCTGTTGCTCATTTGCGTGTTTTTGGTTGTTTTGCATATGAATTAGTGCCTGAACAACATCGTAGAAAATTGGATGATAAAGCAGTAAAATGTATTTTTGTTGGGTACAATTCTGAAAGTAAAGGCTATCGTGTGTATCATCCACAGACTAAATGCATTCTGGTTAGCCGTGATGTTGTTTTTGTGGAAGATGCTATTCAGCCATTGCTTTCATGTACTAAGGAGACATCTATTAGCTATCAATTCTTTGTATTTGCAACACTTGGGTGTCACTACCAAAGTGAATCTCAAAGATTTCTCTCATAGAGATGTGCCCCCTATTCAATGGAATCCCGTCCATAGAGCTAAAGATGATACTGAGTCAGTGCATTCCATAGGATCAAGATCCCCATGGATGCACGAAGACACTCACCTGTGGATGTGTAAAGTAGCAGTAGAGGAAGAGAAGAGAGAAAAAGCTAGAGAGATAGGTGCAAAGGAAACCCATAGATTAATTCAAGACCCAGCCTATGCACCTGTAGTATTTCCTGACGAAGAATTTGAACCTCACGGATGGGCAAAAATTTTAGCAACTATGGATGTAGCCATCAATGAAGAGCAGTGGACACCCCATTGTGACGAGGATGGCAATGACATCTCAGTCTTCACAATAGAACCAATCATGGGAGATTCGGTTCTGGAAGAATGTGAACCGAGCACTGATGCATTCAAGGATGCAAGTGACTCCGATCTAGAGTCAATTATAATGGATCCTCCTTTTGCATCAGATGAGGAATATTTCTACGAAGTAGAAGCTCACCTTCAGAGATATGAAGAAAATACAAATGAGGTGAGATTAACCACACAAGTGGCCACCAAGAGTGAAGGAAAGAAAAGGAAAAAGAAAGAAGCCACACCAGAGGAGGAAGAATCCTTGTTCGAGGTCCCAGAAAACTTTAAGAAGTATGAAGTAGAAGACAGGAGAGTCATGATAAGAATGCCAAAACGCGATGCACAAGTAGGAGAGGCCTATGATAACAAAAAAACCACCAAGAAAATAGTGGTAGCCATAGAAGAAGGAGAGGAGAGATGCACGTACATTGGACATGACCTTACTGAAGAAGAGGAGCAGGAGTTGATAGCCTTACTACGAGAATATAGGGATGTGTTTGCATGGAGTTACAAGGACATGAAGGGTGTAGACCCGGACATATGCTCACATACGATCCCCATGACCTCAGAGGCCAGATCCACTAAACAAAAGCCATACACGTACAATGATAACTAACGCTGCCAAGATCAAAGAAGAGATAGACCGCTTGGTTGAAGCTGGATTTATCTATGAAATTGAGCACACTGAATGGGTACCCCCCATTGTAGTGGTGCCCAAAAAGAATGGAAAATTGCGTGTATGCATTAACTTGAAGAAGGTTAACGCAACCACTATCAGAGATAGTTATCCGCTTCCCATCACTGAGCATCTATTAGAAAGGGTAGCCGGCAAGGAAGTGTACAGCTTCCTGGATGGATTCTCTGGTTACAATCAAGTAGCCATTGCACCAGAAGATCAACATAAAACGGCTTTTGCCACAGAGTGGGGTATATTTGCTTTTCAGGTAATGCCATTTGGGCTTACCAATGCTCCTGCAACCTTTCAAAGACTAATGTGCCATGTATTTAAAGAGTTCTTGAGGAAGAATTTGGAAGTCTATGTTGATGACCTCTGTGATCATTCCAACATTAGACAGACCCATATACCTGAACTCAGACAAATCTTTGATAAATGTAGAGAATATCAAGTCTGCTTGAACCCAGAAAAGTGTGTTTTCATGGTCAGACAAGGCAAGATTCTAGGACACATTGTGTCAAAGAACGACATATCCACCGATGAAGAGAAAGTGAGAGCTATCGCAGAACTGCCTAGGCCAAGGAATGTCAAGGAAGTGCAAGCTTTCATGGGGCATTGTGGTTATTACCGAGGTTTCATACACATGTATGCCATCATTGCAAAGCCTCTGCACGGACTTTTGACTAACTTTGAGTGGACTGATGAATGTGAGAACTCCTTCAATGAGCTTAAACGATGACTATGTTCAACACCAATCTTGACCACACCAGATTGGAACAAGCCATTCCATGTTCATGTGGATGCATCCAATTATGCTATTGGATGTGTGTTAGCACAACCTACCGGTAAGGGTAATATGGATCTTCCAATTGCCTATGCTAGTAGACAATTGAATGCAGCTGAACGAAACTATACCACCACCGAACGAGAAGGATTAGGCATGGTGTATGCGGTTAAAAAGTTCAGACACTATTTGCTTGCAAATAAGTTTAAATTTTTTACTGATCATCAAGCACTGTTGTACTTGGTAAACAAGCCATGCAATACAGGAAGATTGGTGAGATGGTTTCTCTTGCTAATGGAATACGGCTTTGAGGTTGTGGTTAGGAAAGGAAAGACCCACTTGAGAGCAGACCATCTCTCTAGACTCACATCTAGAGAAGCCCCTCAAGGAGTATCGGATGACCTTCCTGATGGTTACTTGTTTAATTTGTAAGTCATGCCGCAGTGGGCTAAGACATTAGTGCCAGTATTGACATACGGACCTAATCACCCAGTCATAAACACTGAAGATAGAGAGGTAGTAAAGGCCCAAAAGTACCACATCATGGCCGGAAGTATGTACAAGCATACAGATCAAGGGATATTGGCTTGTTGTGTGGAAGAGGATGAGTATGCTAAATGGTTGCAATTAGCACATGTAGGTGCATTAGAGCAACACTACTCAAAGCAAAGAACCTTACAGACATTAAGGAGACTTGGAGTGCATTGGCCGACTATGGAAGCAGATGCCCATAAGTTGTGTAAGGAATGCCCAGTCTGTAGCACTAAACCACCAGTCGAACACGCCTCTCTTTATCGAGTGTCTTTAGTGCCAGAATGGAGTGAACCATTAGTAGCCTTTCTGAGGACGAAAACATTCCCTCTAGACACGACTTTGGCTAGGAAGGGAAGTTTAGAACAAGAAGCCCTAGACTACTCACTCATTGGAGATAATTTATACAAGCGTGGCAAAGATGGTTATCTTAGAGTGTGCGTCCATGAGAGCAAATATCTGAAGATCTTGGAGACTGCTCATCAAGGTGTAGCAGGAGGACACTTTGGACCAGATCGGGTGATCAAGGAAATACTATTTGCAGGCCTTTGGTGGCCCACACTTCACATAGATGCACATACCTATGTGAAGAGGTGTGATGTTTGCTAGCAAACTCAGTATCCTATGCGAAAAGATGAGATGCCATTGAAACCTATGATGGGTGGACGTGCATTCTCTAAGTGGGGAATAGACTTTGTTGGTCCTATTAACCCCCCAGCTAAGGGTTCCCATGCTGAATACATTATTGTGGCCACTGATTATCTAACCAAGTGGGTAGAAGTAAAAGCCACCACGAAGAATGATGCTCAAACGACAGCAAAGTTCTTATTTGAGAATGTGTTCACCAGATACGGATTGCCAATAGAGTTAGTGAGTGATAGAGGCACACACTTCTTGAATGAAGTCATAGAAAACCTTCTCCAAGAATTCTTGGTGATACATAAGAAGTCTGCCCCATATAATCCACAAGCTAATGGACAGGCTGAGAGCACAAATAAGATTCTATGCAATGTATTGATAAAATTGGTTAATAATAAATGCTTTGATTGGGACAAACAACTACACCATTCTGTTTGGGCATACAGAGTTGCCTATAAAATAGTACTCCAAGCCACACCCTTTCAGATGGTATTCGGTCAAAATGCAGTTGGACTTTTTGATGCCTACATTGAAAATAGCACAAGAGCATGACTGGACAGGCCACGAGCTCTCCTCTAGAATCTTCGATCTTGAATGATTAGGTGAAACACGATTGAGAGCTGCAGCAGGAATTTATGCATCCAAGAAAAGGCAAAAAGCCTATTTCGATGCACCTGTGAAGGATAAGGGCTTGAAAGCAGGAGACCTAGTCCTAGTCTACACCTTGAAGCAACATGCACGGAAGTTAGAAAAGAGAGGCTATGGACCAATGATATTGAATAGGATCTCCCCTAGTGGAGCAATTCAACTAGCCACTCTAGAAGGCGATATCCTACCGAGTTACATCAGTGGATGCAGAGTTAAATTATATCAAGAACCCCTCACGAAAGAAATGTTAAGTCGACTCAATACTGCAAAGAAACGGAAAGAAGATGAAAAGCGAATTAGAGAAGAAGCACAAACAGAAGCTTTAGAACACATTCGACGAATGAAATTGAGGAGACAAGGTAGAGATCAACCTGTACATGATACGCAAGAATCTCTAGGTTATCACATGGCCATGTGCGAGGCTTCAGGTGAACGTTCCCATAGGATAGTCGATCGACGACCCTTTGTGACCCTAGAAGTAGGACAAGGAGAGAGTGCAAGGACTGTGAGAGCTTTAATTGACTCAGGAGCAACCACTAGTGCAGTTCGACTTTCTTACTGCCAAAGACTGCAATTAAAGGTCAATCCTATAGAGGCATACCTCATAGGATTGGGAGGAGTGGAAACCCCATGCATGGGAGAGGTGGAACTTCCCCTCTACGTTCAAGAGGTTCTAATGGTAGTCAAAGTGCTAGTATGTGAAGACGAGGATCTGACTGAGCCTCTTGTCTTGGGCCAAGACTAGATCTATGATCATGCAGTCAACCTCAACCTAAGAAGTGGACTTCTTCAGGCTTGGGTAGGCCAAAACCACATCACGATTGAATTAGAAAATCAAGCACTTAGGCCACTAGAAGAGGCACCAAATCCTGGTCCCTCCAGGAACACACATGAAGATAACAATGCTATTCTTGTCCAAAGTTCTATGGTGCAGAAGATTGTCACTCTTGACAAAAGTGCAGACGTCAAAGAGGAGTTCCCTTCTTTTCCAAAGAGGGTTTGAGGAAAGCAAGCAGGACAACATACTTCACAAAGAAGGCCGATAATTAAGAAGCATGAGCTACGACCAGTGCAATAAAAAATATCGCGTGGCACGAAGCAGATCTGGGTACACAAGGGTGAACAACCCTTAGCTTTGGAGATAGGAACCCAAAGATGCACCAAATGCGCTACACCGTCTATGATCACAACAAAGGAGTATCCGAGGCATCAATCTAGACAAACCATTTCTATTTGGGTTCCAAAGCAGTCAATGAAGGCTATCCCAAGTGCTAGACAGATATGGGTGCCCAAGACCTGCTTATGAGCTCAAATAGCTTCACCTCCATTCACAAGATTAAATCAGCACTCACAAGCACCCATGGCACAAATCCCAGGGCAAAAATCTACACTCCACACCACTACATCTTCGGTCACACCTAGGAATGTCGGGAAATGGGTACCCAAAAGGTCCCAAATCCAACACAATTCAGTCCACAAACCTTTACATGTTGTCATCACTAAAAGTTACGCTTCCACCATCAAAGTTTGGAGACTTAAACCCCATATCAAACCCCCTGACCCACTCTTGTAAATCCATCCACTCTGATGTAGGAGCATTCTGAGTACATTGCACACCCAAAAGTATGCATCTAGGATGAACACTAACCTACTAACCAACATTCACACAAATCACAAACATCTCACCCACTAACCATTAACCACTTGGAATGTCATGTTAGTATTGTGGAGGGAACACCATAACATCCTGTTTCCTATGCAATGCTAATGTGTCTCTCTTCTTCTAGCAGATAAGCATCAACAACTACACATAGTCTCATGGAAGAGGCAACAAGTTCGAGTTCACAGGCGGGAGTAAGTACAACAGGGATTAACATGGAGAGTCTACCAATTGAAGTGCCACCAACTGAACGACTTGTAGAGCTGCAACACCTCCAACAAATACCTGTACCGGATCCTCCCATAGGAATAACAGAAAGAGTCCATGCAAATTCTCATTGGTTCAATGGCATGCCAGGGCCCCTAGGAGAGGCCAAGTATATCTGGGAGTCCAAGTGCGAGTATGACAGATCATGGGTCCGATTCCAATTCTTCGCCAAGGAGTTTGAGACTCTCCAGAACACACAAGATCTTCAGACCATATGGCAACGTGCAGGGCTAGCCGAGTACTTTGAGGCACCCTTACCCAAACTTGATCTTCTCCATTGCTACTATCTGATCTCAACCTTACAGGCCAATACAGAAAAGGACAAACCACGAACGTTCGTTCTTCCTTCTTTGCTGGGCAACAACGAGTTGAAGAGGTTTGAACTTACCTTGGAATTGGTGAGCTCGGCTTTGAATATGCACGGCACACATGTACCTTCTGAGAAGGATGCTCTCATTCCCACTAACATGAAGGACCAGAAACTACTGAAGCTGAAAGATATGGAAGCACTCACACCAAACGTGTCTATCCCTCTCCGTATGTGCATGCAACATTTTGCTTTTCCTGGTCAAGATCGATTCACACAACCTCACAAAAGAATATGGTTCGCTCTTTACTTGGCGGAGATAGGTGCGTTACCGATTAAGCTTCCTGTATGGATTGTGGAGCAGTTGTATGAAGCAAATAAAAGGTAATCTAGAAAACTAGTGGTAAATGGCTATTGTGCAATCACACACATTATCTACAGATGCTTAACATATGATGTACCCATTGAACGCGCTTTAACTTGGGCACAACTACAAATGTTTAAGAGGCTCAAAACAGCCACACATCAATCCAAGCGCATGAGGGGATCGATTCCTTGTGTCCAAACACGTGAAGTTCTGACTACTTCAGAAGTCTCCCCACGAGGGGAGGCCATTGTACCTCCCTTTACCATTAGAATACCCAGGTCTGGATCTGAAGGTACATCACAAGTTGCCCCTTCGGCTCCTCCTGTCCCATCTGAATTTGAATTTGCTACAACTGGAGACGTTGAAGGGATGAGCACCTTCGACTTCGAATCCTTCTTGCAGAACACCCAACTCTCCGATGTCGAATTCTTCTCGGACACAGAAGAACAGGGCACCTCTTCACAAAGACGAAGGAAATCCACAGAAGGCCGCCATGTACATTGGGGTGACGATCAGCAAGGTCAACAACAAGGAAACCTAGAAGAAGAAGAAGCAGAAGAAGAAGAAACCACCGGAACCCCTGCATATACAACAGAACTCCGAAGGCTGTATCAAATCATGGAACGAGTGCGATTGCAACAACTGCTCACTGAACAGAGCAGTAGGGTGCTCATGGCACAGCTCTTGGAAGAGGCTGGAGTCGACTCAAAATTCAGTGAGAGTCTCTTATTGGTGGTAGAAACTTATGGTGTAGTAGAAGCAGTTCGAATAGCTATACAGAAACCCCCCATTCAATACGATCCGCGATGATTCCAAACACGACCACGATTTGGCAAAAATATCCAGATTCCAATTACTATAGGGAAGGACCTATTATTACATATGAACCCATTGAGACAACCTCCCAAGCAGCTGTAACTTCTGGCCAAGAGCACTCAGTCACCCATGATGAATCAACCGAGCCACTACCACCCACACCCCCACCAGCACCTCCTAGAACACAAGCCCTGGAGATCACCTCGACCACTCAACCCACCGAGCAAACCTTCATCTTCCACACTCCCACCTCCAGCTCAACCTTGTTCTCCACCTATGAAACCCCAATCTATGAAGCCACCACCATCACAACCCAATCCACCGAATCACTCATGGAAACAGCCATAGGACAACCAGCCCCCACACCCTCAGCCATAGGCCATCCTGACTCTAGATCCATATTCTTTGGATTTCCGACCACCACACCACCCTTCATGGCCTTTCCACCTCCAGCAGCTCACCTCCAAACCCTCGTCCCGCCAATCCTCCAATCCCTCCACGCCTTTCTTTCTAGAATGTTTCAACCCAGGTCTCAACCATTTCCTTTATTTTCAGTTCCCGCACCCACTTCTCATCTATTCTCCACAACTACACACACACACCGCCTACCATTCCAATGTATGTGGTAGACACCACACTCGCATCCACTCCTGAAAGTATGGACATTTCGCCACCCACGGCACCTCCCCCTCCCCCCACACTTCCACCTTCTCCCATTCCCCCTCCACCCATTTCACCCGCACACACATATCCAATGGACACAACATTCACTCTTCCCCCTCCCCAATCCCCTTCCCTTGCATCTTCCATTGTATAAACCACACCCTCATCCATAGGCAATGCATTGGACACCATGCTTGCATGTATATCACAGTTAAGGACATAGTACAATCAACTCCAGCAACATAACACACGACTGCAAGAGCACTTGGAGGTGCTACAACATCGTCTTGTCGCACTAGAAGAGGAGAATGCTCACCTCCAGACACAATTCCAAACTTTACAAGAGGCTCATAGCATAACGGAAGTACAGTTAGAGAACACAAAACAGGAAGCAATACAAGTGGTGGAAGGCCATCTACAAACACAACTAGAACGCAACTCAAAGCTTCAATGGAATATGGTCCTACTCAAGCGACACCTTGCAGCTGCTCATGAAGAGAATCGACGCCTGCAATTACAAAATGAGGAAAACCTAGAAGCAGCTATCGAAAGCACACCTGGGGCACCCATTAGTCCCTCAAAGTTTCAAGCTGTGACCCCAGACAATATCAAGATTATTTTGGAAGACTACGCTACTCTACTTGAAGCACATGATTAGTTGTCAGAAGAATTGGATCAATTGAAGCAACAACGACGGAAGGACGCGACAACTTTGCCTCAAGTCAGTGCTTCAACCTCGTTTCTTATCACTGACTCAGCAGCCCTACAGGACTTATAGAGACAGGTCATAGAATTGCAAGCACGCCTACTACAATATGAAAGACCAACTTCCCCACCAGAGGCTCCCACCGGCGAAGAAACAATACAAATTCCTGTGGAACAAACATTTGAAGAAGAATATGACCCACAACCCTTCCCAGGAGGACAACAAACGGAAGAAGGTCAGGATACGTTCGAAGCACCGCGACTCCCATGGCTACGATAAGTGGAGGAAATGGGGAGCTCACATGAAGAGCGAATAGTAGTGCAAAATCAGGCCATGAGAGTCATAGAAGAAACTGTGTTACAATCCAATCACTTCAAGAACCTGTCATCTAGACGCCTTATCCTCTCATCAGAACTCCAATACAGGCCGTACTATATCATTTTGGCAGATGATAACGCAGAAATACAGAGAGTCACAGGAAATGTACCTTCCTTCGCAACCCAATTTCAACCCGAAGACCTTCCTCCAGAGGTGCAAAAAGGCAAAATCAGTCAATCGAGATGGCGGCAGAAACTTCTTGAAACATATCCTGAAATGCTTCACACCTGGAACAATGCGCCATTACATCTACTTTACAATCCATGCTATGGCCCTGTTCCATGATGCCGATCATGGAAAGCATTCAACATTAAAGTCCAGAACAATGCACAATGCAAGGAATGGCTAAACTACCCGTACATAGCGCCACCACAAGGACCACCATCAATAGCCTACATGATGGCCACAATTCGACACTGGATGCCTCGACTAAAGCCCATGCCAGATGTGGCAGCCCAAATGATGCTTAAAATTTTGGACATGATGCAAGTTGTGCTCAAAACTTTTAGAAATGCAGAGGCACCACAGGTACATCTACTAGGATTTACCCATGGCAATTACGATTTGGTGTATGACATGAGCACCACCCCCAGCATTTGGGTAGCTTACGCATGGCATGCACGAATTAAGTATCTTCCCGCATGCTATAAACAAACATTTGAAGAAATGTTCCGATCAGGATTTCGGGAGTACCACTTAGAAGTGTTTGCACCTAAGCCAACACACCTGCTCCATCTCTTTGCTTGTGAACAGACCATGTACTCCGAGTACTACACCACACCACAACCAGAGGTCCCCGGTGCAATAAATTGGGATGCATTGGAAGCTGACCTAGCAAGAGGCTTAAGGATAGGAGAACACGAACTTGCCACCAACGTCATCCAATACTATATCGACCACCCTATAGAACAAAGGTCTGTCAGGGGCGACAGACGCTAGGAAGGGGGGAGTGTTGACATATAAGTCATAAGCATAGCATACAGGCGCAAAGGAGTAGTCATGCACAATACGACAAGAAGGCCTAATCATTTTTTTCCATGGACTATTCACAATTCAAGTGATTTTAATCACCACACAAACATTGTAAATTCCATTTTTGGTAGAAGAGACTCCATTTTGTTCAAGCCGAGGAGTCCTCGAGCTTGAGGAGTATTAGAATTAGCTACATATCAATTTTCATAATTTTTAGACTCCGTTTGAGCCCTCAAATAGACTCTAGAACCTAATTTTTAACTAGGCTGAACACTAGGTCTGGACAAGGCCAAAGCTAGTCAGAAAACTATAAAAAGAGCTAGAGAGCTCATTTTTGAGGTTAGATTGTTTGTGAATTGAGCTTATGTAAGAGACTTTTTGACTAATGCAAAGAACTCCATTGTTCCTCTCCTTGTCCTTACCTTGTGTGCACGTGTGTGTATATGTGTGTGCATGTTAGTGTGCTTCTCACTCACACACTTGTGCCATCACTTGCTCATAGTCTTCATACTAGTCCTCACGTCTCCACGGATTGACAATTATGAGGTGGATCTCCTCACGTTGGTACTCACCATTGTGCTAGAGTGACAGCCTTGAAGACTGTAAACCTATTGCCACTCCTATGGAGGCAGGTTTATGATTGAGTCTTCATGATGCTGGAGATGCATTTGATGTTGTTCTCTATCAGCAGGCTGTTGGATGATTGATTTACTTATGCACTACTCGGCCAGATATTCAGTTTGCTGTCTCAAAGATGAGCAGGTTTATGCATTGCCCAGAAGTCAAGCATTGGCAGGTGGTTAGGTGCATCTTTCGCTACTTGAGTGGTACTTGGCTACTTGGGTTGTTTTATCCCAAGGGGGGATCAATACCGCCATATTTGCATGCTTTTTCTGACTCGGATTGGGCTAGTTGCTATGACACTCATGTGTCCACTAGTGGCTTTTGCTTCATGCTTTGTAGCTCATGTATATCTTGGTTGAGCAAGAAGCAGCCTACTATGGCCACTTCTAGCTGTGAGGCTGAGTATAGGATAGCTTTCATGGTGACTGTTGAGTGTGTGTGGCTCAGATGCCTTATGGCTGATTTGGGTGTTGGTCAGTCTTCTGCCACCACCATCTTCACTAACAATCAGAGCACATTGGCAGCTGCGTGTTCCATGCTCACACTAAGCACATTGAGATGCATTATCATTATGTCAGGGAGAGGTTCTCTACTGGGGAGATCAACTTGGCATATGTGCCCATGCAGGAGAACATTGCAGAACTTTGCATGAAGGCTCTGCCTAGGGAGGTTTGAAGCCTTTTGCAAAGCTTTGGGCTTACTTCCTTTTGTGGAGTGATTTCCACATAGTTTGGCACTTCCTTATACATGAGAGCTAGATGCTTGTTCACCGCATCACTCCCAGGGGGGATTTGTTGATATATTTAGGTAGTGATGTGTGTAAACACACTAGGACTGCCGGGGCACTTTTTTCCCTCTTTAGGAGGTTTTTTTTCTCCCGGCTTGTATATACACATATTGCCCTAATGGGCTACTTATCTTTGTACATTCTAGTGGTAATACATTCAGTATTGCGTGTTGTGCTCCAAGCTTCTTCTTCTTCCTTGTGCTGTTCACGTGCTTCCGAAGATGTCTAACTCCAACACCTTTTAGCTGCATAAATTGTTGATAGAGCTTGTAATCTTCTTTCATGCTCTTTCTCAATTTGGTCCAATTTTTTGGATAGTTCATGGCTCGTACTGTTGTGCTACAGGTAGGGTGGGAACTAGAAAATCAATTAGTAAGATAGCATTCTATCTATATACTAGATTAAATGGAGTAGTTCCAATGACTATCTTGTAAGCCACACGGAAGGCCCAAATTGCATGATGCAATTGTTTGTCCTAATTTGACCTTCCGTTGTTAACTATTTTGGTCAACACTATGCACAATACTTTATTGGAACTTTTTGCCTTACCATTAGCTTGAGAGTGGTAAGGGGCTGATTTTTTATGAATCACAAGGAATTCGTTCATCAGTGATTCGATTACTTCATTGATGAAGTGTGTTCCTCTATTGCTCACTATCTCTATTGGCAATCCAAAGGGAGTAAAGATATTTTCAAAGAGAAATTTTGTTGTAGTTTGTGCATGACTTTTCCTCGTTGCTTTTGCTTCTACCCATTTTATTAGATAATCCGTGGCCACTATTATATATTCAGCATGTGATCCTTTGGCTAGGGGGTTTATAGGTCCTATGAAATCAATGCCCCATTTTGAAAAAGCTCTTTCGCATATCATGGGTCTTAAAGGCATAACATCTCTTCTTATAGCATACTTGGTTCTTTGGCACACCTCACAACTTGGTACATATGTGTCAGCATCCATGTGTAGAGTTGGCTACCACAAGCCTGCAAAGAGAATCATTTTTACAGTGCTTTCAGCTGAAAAATGTCCTCCTGTGGCTCTTGCATGTGCCATGTCTAGAATGGGTAAATATTCTCCTTCATGAACACATAGGCGTAGCTGATTGTCCTTTCCTCTTCTAGATAATTTTTTTCATTTATTGTGTAGTCCATTTCCTCTAGGGTTTTCTTCCTTGCTAGATTAGCTCCTTCCTCATGCTTGTATGTTTTCAAAAATTTTACCAATGCCTTAATCCAGGCTAGACCTATTGTAGAGAATTGTAGAGATGCATGGTCCTCTGGGGTATTCTCCTAGCATTCTTGGCAACTGCTAACGTGTTCGTGTACATCTTTTGGCATGTCTGGCCAGTATACTCGCAATCTTTTCAATTCCCTTAATGTTCCATGCACTCCTTTATGAATTTTCCATTGATTCACATAGGCTTGCTCCATTAAGTTTTTCTGGTCAGCTTCTTCGACACATCTCCATAATATGCCATTTGGTTCTTTGTAGTACAAACTCCCTGTTACAATATGTAAATTACATGACTACAAAAATTCCTTCTTGGTGTCTCTGTTGATCCTATGGTGTAGTTCATGAGTGAGGATTGGTATTAACTTTTCCGCCCATTTTGGACACACTTCTAAATTGAATAAGTACATATCTGGTAGATCATTAGCCACTCCGTTGAGTGGTTCTCCATGTGTCATTCGAGATAGGTGATCTACTCTTACATGAGTGTTTCCTTTCTTGACTACTAGTTCAAAAACAAATTCCATCAGCAATAGGAACCATCTCACTAGTCTTTCTATGTTACAGGGCTTATTGACTAGATACAATAATGTCTGATGGCTGATAAAGAACTTGAATTTATTGGCTAGGAGGTACTGTCAAAATTTATCGACCACATACATCATTCCTAGGCCTTTTCTTTCTGTTGTCGTAGAGATTTCCATCTCTACGTTTTCTTCCACTCGCTTCAAAAACAAAAGATATATTTGTTCATTGGAGAAAGCTTGGAAGATCGAATTTATTAAAATCCGATTTTATTATTCACTTCTCAAAATGCTTCTTTCATTTTAATATGGTCACCTTACACATGTAATTAGTAATCGATATTAAGTAGAGGAAGAACTCTTTACAAATGGGAAAAGTCTGAGAGACAAAATATCAATATCAAGTATGGGGAAGTGGTGTGCGCATGAGAAGGAAAGGTTCTTTGTAAGGCTGAGATTCAATAAGAAAAGGAGTGGCAGTTTGAAAAAGAAAGAAAACTCACGGGCAGAAAGATCAGCTCGAAACAGTAGTTCAAAAGAGTTGTTTTGGTTCATGCAAAAGATAAGGAGCAGATATCTCATAGTAGGGTTCATTGAAAAGGTAGGATAGGAGGACACTTCACGTTCTGCTCCATCAGACATTAGAGAAAGGAAGGCCAATACGTGCGTTGAATTCAGGCAATGACCATGTTTCAGACGACGCCATCTGGGAACTGTTGCGTTTCCAGAGGAGACAATCATTGGCATGGGCAATAGTTCAGGGAATCACACTCTATTTCCGTGCTATGGACTGAAGTGGAGATTCGAAAAAAAAAGGAAGAACTGGGAAGGCGGAGCAGACAAGAAACAGAGGCAATGCAGAGCAGAGTTTGCGCAGGGGGCTGGTGCTAATGAAAATAGATACAATTGATCTGATCGATGGCCAAATTCCACATTCATCTTCCAGCAGCGTTCATCTATTTTGAGGAGCAACAGACGATGAAGAAAAACTCCGGTAAAAAGTTTATTTGATTAAATATGATGCTGATGATAGTGGATGCACTGCCTATTGTGACATTATCTCAGAAGAAATCGCTTATAGAGATGCGCACAGTATTGCTTTGAACTAGCATAGCAATCATCTGATAAGTACACATCTATCTGACAATAGCTAGATACGACAAGGACAATTTAACTGTTGCTATAAACATTCCTTGCTTTATACCTTTGTTATAATGTTCACCATTTTGGTTATGTTTCCAAATTACAAACATATCTATTGACTGCACTGTTAAAAGCTTTGGGAACGAAAGCCCTTTTGCGCACCTTTATTCGCTGTCGTCATCTCCATGCTCTCATATTTTTCTAGTAATTTTGTGCTCTATTGAATATAAATAGTTCTCCGTACTCTAAAATATCTATTGCTGGCGATGAAAACTCTATATGTATTCTCGATGAACATTTCGAACTCTCTAGAGTACTGAATCGTGTTGCATATGCTGAACATTTGTTTTGTTATCTACTCCATCGGTTTTTTACGTTTTCCATATGTTGAATTCATCACTCTTTCATCCTTGAACTGTGCTCATATCAATTCTTATTTGACATGCTCATTTGGGCCACTTAAGAACTCATCGCTACTGGAAAATTTTGCGTGAATATAGTATGTTGAACTCAATTTCTTTTTTCACAGGAAAAATTGACAGAAGGTATGATGATGATACATTTACACCTTTTATAAAGGAAGTTGATTAATTAGTAGTACAACTGTTTCCGTGAAACACGCGCTTGACACTTAATGTGTAGAAATATTACTGGAAATCTCAAATGAAGTTTGCACTCATATTTTGCAAAGAATAGAGCGATTGAAGTAGCACAAGTTTTGAAGCTTCTTTGAAATGTTTAGTCTCTATCTTGAGTTATGATTTTATTGTCAATGTATTGCTAAAAAATATCTGCATATTCATGCCCAGTTCTAAACATACATAAAATTTTATATGCGCTACAGAATGATTGATCATCTGTCGTCAGAGCCAATTAACATACATTGGACTAACGTTATTTCTGTTTCAAAACCTCTGTAACATCTGTTGAACAAGTTTAGACTCCGTAATCTATGAGATTCAGAAAGAGTGGTTTAATGCGAGTTCAAACTTATGCATATATAAGTTGATTGCACAATTTGAGACTATGTTTTAATTGATATTCAGGGCCAACTATCTCAGAATTACTTTTCAAATGACAATACTACGTTAACATTGACCTCCATATGCTTTCACGTATGAATATTTTGCTCTCTTACTTTGATCGACAGAAAGTAATATTTATAGTTTTGAAAATCGCTAAAAGTATAAGGCTTTGAAAGAAGAAAATTTCTTTGAGAATATGGACCCACATTTAAACATGGTTTAATTTTAAAACTCCAAAGTTAATTACATGCATAGAAGAAAACCTTTTTTTTTTGGAAACTTGAACAAATATGATAATTGATTTACAAGTGAGCTACTAATTCTTTCTCTAAGTTTATTCCCATCACCCGAGATTGCTCCAAGCACCCCGCATGCACCGTATTATCGGCGGTTGGCTTGATCCACCGACCGTCGCTTTGGCGCCTACATTGGTGAACCCGACGTGAAAGCTCGGCGTGACACCTCAGGTATGAAGGTATATTTTTAAAAAATTCACTATTTCTATTTGCAAAATGGTAGGAAACGTTTCTTTATTTGTATTTGCAAAGTATTTTTGTTTGCAAAGCAGTAGGAAAATTTTATTTTTATTTGCAAAGTAGTAGGAATATTTTCTTTACTTCTGTTTGCAAAGTATTTTTTACCACGGCGACGCATCAAGAACAAGAAATAGACGTACTATACGTGAACTACATACTTATATTTCAAATTTATCAGTAAAGTTAGACTTATCTAATATGGCTGACCACTTTGAAGAGCAACATATTTGGAAGATAATCGATGCAATTAAAATGGATAGGGGGGAATTTAATGGGACAAATGCAACAGCTTTTCTTAAATATTATGCACAATTGACAGAACAATATGGGTTACCTAAAGACAATAAAAAAGACACATTTATACGAATTGCTCATGGTTTTACTAGAGAGAGAATCCAATTGAGAGTAGTTCAACCAAACATGACTTGGGCGGAATTTAAGACTCGGCTTCTTACTGAATTTTCACATGAAGATTACAGTAAGAATAATAGGGCCACATTCATGCGATGGGTTGGAACTACAAAACTAGGCCAACATATAACTCATGGTTTAACTGATTTTGATGTGAAATTTAACCAAATGCCTCAAGCAGACCGAACAACTCTTGAAACGGATAAATTACGAAGTTTCCTAAACATGTTAGACCCTTCTCTTAGACATGAGCTAGAACCAATGCTTGAGGACGGAGCGACTGCGAGTGGGCTTACTGGAAATTGGGATAACGTTCGAGCAGCTATCCACAAGTTAGCCCAAAGACAGGAGCGGAATCAGATGCAAACACCAAGAATAAATGAAAGAGATGCGCCAAGAAAGATAGTTAATGACCCCATTTCTCATAACCCTAGTAAAGATGACTCAAAAATTACAATGTTAATAATATCAGTAGAATCACTTGCCAAACATATGGAGACTTTGGCAACTGACATAGCTACTATAAAGAGTATGCAAGAGATTAGATTGAGAGATCAGGAGAAACCAAAAGAATTAGAACAAAATCCTAGGAATCAGATGCCAGCTAGAAGACCATTTAACCAAGCCCGCAGATGTCTTTGGTGTGATGATTTAGAACATCCACACTGGACATGTAACTTATTCAAGGAGGCCAAGAATAGGAATTGGGTCACGGAAGTTGATCCAAAGATCTGTGACTATGTAACAAAAAGGCCTTTGGCATCAAACTATGGGAAAGGGGGTATGAAAACCTTCTTTGAAGCCTCCACAAGCCAAAATACATATGCTTGTAGGCTTGATAGTAATGACTCTAATTATGACTTTTGGAATCAAGTTTATGATACTGCTAGTAGAGGAAAGTTATCAGTTGAGAACTTATATGCTACGAGCTCAGATATTAGATCAAAGGCATGTTGGAATGAGCCAGTAGATATGTTCTCAGTTTATGCTCATGAAATTAATGTAGATGAGAAAAGAAAACGTGATGAAGAGGGATAGTCTAAACGAACAACTAGGGCTAAGAAAGAGGGTGAAACTGCTGAGACAATTAATGAACCATCTAGGACGGAGCCTAGTCAGGAACCAAAACAACAGGAACAAGAAAAGAAACCTCAGAATAAGGGGAAAGTAAAGAAAATAGTAGAAAATTTAGAAAAGAAAAACTCCAAATTAAGATAGAAGTCAAGATAAACCTAATGAAACGCAAACCATATGTGAAGAAGGTAGTAAGGAAGAAAAACTGAAAAAGAAACCTCCAACTTTTCGATTGATCTCGCAAATCAAGAAACAAATAGACATTCAGAAGGTTATGGATGAAAAAATTATGAAAGCAGAGGTAACCATGACATTAGAGGAATGGTTAGCATTTTCAAGAACAGATGTGAAGGAAGATTTCATGAGTATCATCAAAAGACGAAGAGAACCTATAGAGTATAGAACAGAAGATATAGAAATCGAAGAAAGGAAAGATCAGGATGAGCCGAAAGTGAGTCTTGTACAGATTAATGAATCTGAGTATCGGGAATCTTCTGATCGTAGAATTTTTTTGGGCCCCGTAATTGGACATTTGGAAAAAGGAAATGATGACCCAAATAGTCATTATATTCAGAAACATTGGGCTAGGGGTATCACTGAAACTATGGTTAAGATAGGTAATAATAATAAACCGCAAGTGGCATTAATAGATTCAGGATCAAAAATCAATGTAGTCTCAAGGGAGATATATAACGAAGGAAAATGGCCCATAGATAGTGACCATGGATGGAAAATGAAGGCAGCCAACAATGCTTCTCGCTATTTACTAAGAGCTTGTGCAAATGTTCCGATCACTATAGGAGATGTTAAAGAAAAACATATTTTTTTTGTTCATGATGACTGCTCATACCCAATTATTTTTGGGCAGCCATTCATTTGTGAACAAAGAATGGAGACAAAAGTATTGGACGATGGAAGTGATTTCGCAAGAATTCGTTCTCGTGATGGCCTTAAATTGGTCCAATTCATGACGCTTTGTATTAACCATCCTCGAAATCGTAGGTCTCTAAGAAAAACTCCTTTAAGACACTTAGATCAAGATTTCGAGTAAATGCCACTGTTGAGCGAGATGACAGTGGACTTTGGTTAGAAATCTCGCAAAATCTTGTATAGAACTTAGATAAGATGACTGTTTATTTTTCTTTTGCTACTTTAAATATTTTACATTTTACAAATTCCAAGAAAACTTATAAAAAAATATGAAAAATATTTGAAAAGCAAAGGAGATCTGTTAATGGATGAAACTATTGAACATGTCATTGAAACTACACATTGCTTCTCAACATTAGAAGAATTAGAACTTTGTTATCAAGATAAGTCTAATTCCCATGTTCTCATCTCTTCACTTGATGTGTATGCATTAATTCAGGAATATGCCTCTAAAATTGATCATGAGTATGATGCCTTAGTGGAGACCAAATATAAAACTGTTAGTAAGAAGGTTAAACCCGTAGAACAACCACTACCAAAATTTAGTAATGATATTATAAAGAATGTAAGTCATGAGCCAATCCTTAGAAATCCGACAAATATCGGCCATGTATTTACTAAAGAATCCTTAAAACAAATTAAGTTAGATGCTAGTGGGTTCCTTCTTCCAACAAAAAAAGAGTATTTTCTGAAGATTATTGAGCAACATGGAAGAGCATTTTCTCTAGAGCCTTCAGAAATAGGATGTGCAGATCCTAGGATAGTTTCACCGATGATTATTTTTACTATTCCCGATATTCCTTGGAATTTGCGCCCTATTCCTATACCTAAAGCTCATCTTCCAGAGCTGATTAGATTACTTAAAGAAAAAATTCACATGCATATTTTAAAATCCTCTTCAGCTCCCTATTCAAACCGTTGGTTTATTGTACCCAAGAAGCGTGGAAAACTTCAGTTTATCAAAGATCTTCAACCAGTTAACAAAGTGACCATTAGAAATGTGGGTACAGGTCCAATTGTGGATGAATTTGCGGAAGCATTTTCAGGCAATTCTATATATTCAATGGGTGATCTCTACTCTAGGTATGATCAATTTCAATTGGCACTAGAGAGTAGAGACATTACTACCATGAAAACACCTTTGGGATTAGTTAGGATGTGTACGTTACCTCAAGGTGCGACCAATTCAGTAGCACACATGATGAGTGCAATGAATTTGGTTTTGCACGATTTCATTCCTCACATTTCTATGCCCTTTATAGATTACTTGTATCTTCTATGTTATATGGATACCACATTTTGCACATGTAGCTGATTGTCTTTATGATTTATTAAGGAAGAAAGAAAATTTTTATGGACTGGAAAACATACTCAAGCAATGCGTAGATTAAAGAAGTTATTGCAAGAAGCTCCAATCCTTAAGCGAGTAGATTATTCGAATAATAAGCCTATTATTTTGACTGTTGACACTAGCCCTATTGGGATAGGCTGGGTCATAAGTCAGGATGATGAAGAGGGTAGAAGGTATGCTATTAGATTTGAAGCTAAGATTTTGCATAACACTCAAAGACATTACGCGCAAACTAAAAGAGAACTTTGGGGTTTAGTCACAACTCTAAAGTCTGATAAAAAATATTTCATAGGAGCAAATGTGATTGTGGAGACAGATTGTTTACCGCTAATAGGCATGATCACAAACTGTTCTTCACCGGATATTGCAATGCTTTGCTGGATTTCTTATATTAAATTTATAAATCCAGTTTTAATTCATATTTCAGGCAAATCTAACTCTGTTGCTGATATGCTTTCAAGAGCTAGGTACGATGAGAATGAAGAAGTCAAAGTAGATACTAATACGATTAAGTATGATTCCCAAGTATATGTATATGAAAAATTTAATACGAATGAATATGAAGGAGAGTGGCTAGATATTGGGAGGTATCTTAGTACTTTGGTTAGATTACCTTCATGGTGTTCAAATAGATTTAGAAATATTAGAAAAAGAGCATTTAACTTTTTCTTAAAAGATGGGTTAATTTGGAGACATGCAAGGGGGAAGATCAAAATGCCACAAAGGGTACTAGGTACTAAGAATCTTCACGTGCAAGTCATGAAGAGAATGCATTATACTTTATGGGCTGGGCATAAAGGATTTGTAGCCACTTATGAAAAAATTAGAGAGAGTTACTGGTGGCCAGGTATTTATGTTAATGTAAAGAATTATGTGGATTCTTGCAATGTATGTCAAGTTTATTCATCAGTTAAGCATAGGGATCCAGTGCACCCTACTTATCCACCATGCATACACTATAAGTGGGTAGTAGACTTAGTGACCATGCCCAAAGGCATCGATAGGATGAGATACATAGTTCTTGCTCGAGAAGAACTTACTAACCATGTTGAAGGCTGAGCTCTAAGATCAAAAACCACTTTCAATGTATGTAAATTTCTTTTGGAAGATGTGATTCCAAAATTTGGATATATTGAGAAGATATTAGAAGAAGCTGTAGCTAAATTAAAAGATTCTTGTCTTAAAAATAAAAAATATTTTGATAAATCACATAGCTTAAGGCCAAAGCCAGTACAAATTAATGATTGGGTATTGATATAGGATAGCACATTCGATACACAATATGATGCTCGTAGAAAATTAAAAAAGCGTTGGTTTGGACCTTATGTGGTGGTCAAAATTTATGAAAATGGAACGTATGCCTTACGAGAGTTAGATGGAACTCCTCTTAAAAATTTAATTGTAGGAAAAAGAGTTAAAATATTCAAACAAAGAAATGAAGAAATTTATGCCTTAATATCTGACGAAGAAAATGATGAATGAATTTTTAATAAAAATAATGTTTAAATTTTCTTTTAAATATGTTTTTTCTTATATATGTATGAAAGTAAAAATTTATTTATGAAAACTAATTTTTCTTGTGGTCTACATGTTGTTGATTGATACATGTTGTTGATTGATAGTAGGAGTTGAAGATGCATTTTTGAACCAATAAATTAAAGATTGTTTTATGATAAAGATGAAGAGCAGGAGATTGAAAATAGTACATGAAGCCTACAATCCAAGCAATCGAAGAAATATTTGGATGACATAAGACAGAAATCAGGTGAAACAGTTCTGATTTATGATTTATTTCTTAATTGTTTATAAATTTTCTTGCATTCATAATTAGATATATACATTCTTGTGATATGTAAGGGGAGCTATTAAATTTATAAAAGCAATGAATTCAAAACTGAAGTAGGAATGTGTATGATACAAAGATAGGAATTAGAGACTCTATGGCTGTCAAAAGGCTAGAAATGGGAAAACTTGACTTGCGACTCCTAGTAGAAGTAAACTTATTTTATATAGGTAGGCTTTCTTAGTTTTCAAACCAATTATCTTATGAGATCCTAGTTCCCACTATTGCATTCCTCTAGAACATCTGCTCTGAATAGGGGTTAAGCCTTTCTCCTCTAACAAAAAAGTTGCGAAGAAAAAAAAAAGATGTATAAAGCAGTACATTAATGGTTGCTACATAAATAAAAAAATAAAAATAAAAATGAAAAGTTACCAAGAATCAGTTGTGATCTTGAAATCACTTCTGGTTTGTATGCGGGCAATATGAGGCGGATTTATGCTATAGAGGAATTAGTTAGATGCATCTTATGAAAAGTGGCTAGGGAATGAGGGATAGAACGCTTATATAAAATAATTATTACTTTTGAACAAGGGTAATAGAAGAGCAAGTACGAGGACTATCTGAATGACTTCTATACAAATTTCTAAAACTTGTTTTCAAATTCATGCATTGAACGAAAAAGTTTTTAATTCGAGCTTACGTAATTTTAAAAGTTTTCTTTACTATTAGAAGTTGTACTTATGAGAAGGAGCATATTTCAAATACTATTTTAAAATAGATTGAAAAACATTTTTCAAAAGAATTTGATATTGCCTTCTATGATTTGCAGGTTTGGCCCATCGAGGACGATATGCAGGTATGGTGGGGGTGAGTGTCGTAGAGATTTCCATCTCTACGTTTGCTTCCACTCGCTTCAAAAATAAAAGATATATTTGTTCATTGGAGAAAGCTTCGAAGATCGAATTTATTAAAATCCGATTTTATTATTCACTTCTCAAAATGCTTCTTTCATTTTAATATGGTCACCTTACACATGTAATTAGTAATGGATATTAAGTAGAGGAAGAACGCTTTACAAATGGGAAAAGTCTGAGAGGCAGAATATCAATATCAAGTATGGGGAAGTGGTGTGCGCATGAGAAGGAAACATTCTTCGTAAGGCTGAGATTCAATAAGAAAAGGAGTGGCAGTTTGAAAAAGAAAGAGAACTCACGGGCAGAAAGATCAACTGGAAATGGTAGTTCAAAAGAGTGGTTTTGGTTCATGCAAAAGATAAGGAGCAGATATCTCATAGTAGGGTTCGTTGAAAAGGTAGGATAGGAGGACACTTCACGTTCTGCTCCATCAGACATTAGAGAAAGGAAGGCCAATACGTGCGTTGAATTCAGGCAATGACCATGTTTCAGATGACGCCATCTGGGAACTGTTGCGTTTCCAGAGGAGACAATCATTGGCATGGGTGATAGTTCACGGAATCACACTCTATTTCCGTGCTATGGACTGAAGTGGAGATTCGAAAAAAAAAGGAAGAACTGAGAAGGCGGAGCAGACAATAAACAGAGGCAATGCAGAGCAGAGTTTGTGCAGGGGGCTGGTGCTAATGAAAATAGATACAATTGATCTGATCAATGGCCAAATTCCACGTTCATCTTCCACCAGCGTTCATCTATTTTGAGGAGCAACAGACGATGAAGAAAAACTCCGGTAAAAATTTTATTTGATTAAATATGATGCTGACAATAGTGGATGCACTGCCTATTGTGACATTATCTCAGAAGAAATCGCTTATAGAGATGCGCATAGTATTGCTTTGAACTAGCGTAGCAATCATCTGATAAGTACACATCTATCTGACAATAGCTGGATACGACAAAGACAATTTAACTGTTGCTATAAACATTCCTTGCTTTATACCTTTGTTATAATGTTCACCGTTTTTGGTTATGTTTCCAAATTACAAACATATCTATTGACTGCACTGTTAAAAGCTTTGGGAACGAAAGCCCTTTTGCGCACCTTTATTCGCTGTCGTCATCTTCACGCTCTCATATTTTTCTAGTAATTTTGTGCTCTATTGAATATAAATAGTTCTCCGTACTCTAAAATATCTATTGCTGGCGATGAAAACTCTATATGTATTCTCGATGAACATTTCGAACTATCTAGAGTACTGAATCGTGTTGCATATGCTGAACATTTGTTTTGTTATCTACTCCATCGGTTTTTTACGTTTTCCATATGTTGAATTCATCACTCTTTCATCCTTGAACTGTGCTCATATCAATTCTTATTTGACATGCTCATTTAGGCCACTTAAGAACTCATTGCTACTGGAAAATTTTGCGTGAATATAGTATGTTGAACTCAGTTTCTTTTCTCACAGAAAAATTGATAGAAGGTATGATGATGATACATTTACACTTTTTATGAAGGAAGTTGATTAATTAATAGTACAACTGTTTTCGTAAAACACGCGCTTGACACTTAATGTGTAGAAATATTACTTGAAATCTCAAATGAAGTTTGCACTCATATTTTGCAAAGAACGGAGCGATTGAAGTAGCACAAGTTTTGAAGCTTCTTTGAAATGTTTAGTCTCTATCTTAAGTTATGATTTTATTGTCAATGTATTGCTAAAAAATATCTGCATATTCATGCCCAGTTCTAAATATACATAAAATTTTATCTGCGCTACAGAATGATTGATCATCTGTCATCATAGCCAACTAACATACATTGGACTAACGTTATTTCTGTTTCAAAACCTCTGTAACAACTGTTGAACAAGTTTAGACTCCGTAATCTATGAGATTCAGAAAGAGTGGTTTAATGCGATTTCAAACTTATGCATATATAAGTTGATTGCACAATTTGAGACTATGTTTTAATTGATATTCAGGGCCAACTATCTCAGAATTACTTTTCAAATGACAATATTACGTTAACATTGACCTGCATATGCTTTCACGTATGAATATTTTGCTCTCTTACTCTGATCGACAGAAAGTAATATTTATAGTTTTGAAAATCGTTAAAATTATAAGGATTTGAAAGAAGAAAATTTCTTTGAGAATATGGACCCACATTTAAACATGGTTTAATTTTAAAACTCCAAAGTTAATTACATGCATAGAAGAAAACCTTTTTTTTTTGGAAACTGGAACAAATATGATAATTGATTTACAAGTGAGCTACTAATTCTTTCTCTAAGTTTATTCCCATCACCCGAGATTGCTCCAAGCACCCCGCGTGCACCGTATTATCAGTGGTTGGCTTGATCCACCGACCGTTGCTTTGGCACCTACATTGTTGAACCCGACGTGAAAGCTCGGCGTGACACCTCAGGTATGAAGGTATATTTTTAAAAAATTCACTATTTCTATTTGCAAAATGGTAGGAAACGTTTCTTTATTTGTATTTGCAAAGTATTTTTGTTTGCAAAGAAGTAGGAAAATTTTATTTTTATTTGCAAAGTAGTAGGAATATTTTCTTTACTTCTGTTTGCAAAGTATTTTTTTACCACGGCGACACATCAAAAAACAAGAAATAGACGTACTATTACGTGAACTACATACTTATATTTCATATTTATCAGTAAAGTTAGACTTATCTAATATGGCTGACCACTTTGAAGAGCAACTTATTTGGAAGATCATCGATGCAATTAAAATGGATAGGGGGGAATTTAATGGGACAAATGCAACACCTTATCTTAAATATTATGAACATTTGACAGAACAATATGGGTACCTGAAGACAATAAAAGACACATTTATACAAATTGCTCATGGTTTTACTAGAGAGAGAATCCAATTGAGAGTAGTTTAACGAAGCATGACTTGAGTGGAATTTAAGACTCGGCTTCTTACTGAATTTTCGCATGAAGATTACAGTAAGAATAATAGGGCCACATTCATGCAATGGGTTGGAACTACGAAACTAGACCAACATATAACTCAGGGTTTAACTGAGTTTGATGTGAAATTTAACCAAATGCCTCAAGCAGACTGAACAACTCTTGAACCGGATAAATTACGAAGTTTCCTAAACATGTTAGACCCTTCTATTAGACATGAGCTAGAACCGATGCTTAAGGACGGAGCGACTGCGAGTGGGCTTACTGGAAATTGGGATAATGTTCGAGCAGCTGTCCACAGGTTAACCCAAAGACAAGAGTGGAATCAGATGCAACCACCAAAAATAAATGAAAGAGATGCACCAAGAAAGATAGTTAATGACCCCATTTCTCATATCCCTAGTAAAGATGACTAAAAAATTACAATGTTAAAAACATCAGTAGAATCACTTGCCAAACATATGGAGACTTTGGCAACTGACATAGCTACTATAAAGAGTATGCAAGAGATTAGATTGCGAGATCAAGAGAAACCAAAAGAATTAGAACAAAATCCTAGGAATCAGATGCCAGCTAGAAGACCATTTAACCAAGCCCGCAGATGTCTTTGGTGTGATGATTTAGGACATCCACACTGGACATGTAACTTATTCAAAGAGGCCAAGAATAGGAATTGGGTCACGAAAGTTGATCGAAAAATCTGTGACTATGTAACAAAAAGACCTTTGGCATCAAACTATGGGAAAGGGGGTATGAAAACCTTCTTTGAAGCCTCCACAAGCCAAAATACATATGCTTGTAGGCTTGATAGTGATGACTCTAATTATGACTTTTGGAATCAAGTTTATGATACTACTAGTAGAGGAAAGTTATCAGTTGAGAACTTATATGCTACGAGCTTAGATCAAAGACATGTTGGAATGAGCCAATAGATATGTTCTTAGTTTATGCTCATGAAATTAATGTAGATGAGAAAAGAAAACATGATGAAGAGGGACAGTCTAAACGAACAACTAGGGCTAGAAAAGAGCGTGAAACTACTAAGACAATTAATGAACCATCTAGGAGCCTAGTTAGGAGCCAAAACAGCAGGAACAAGAAAAGAAACCTTAGAATAAGGGGAAAGTAAAGAAAATAGTAGAAAATTTAGAAAAGAAAACTCCAAATGAAGATAGAAGTCAGGATAAACTTAATGAAACACAAACCATGCGTGAAGAAGGTAGTAAGGAAGAAAAACTGAAAAAGAAATCTCCGACTTTTCGATTGATCTCGCAAATCGAGAAACAAATAGACATTCGAAAGGTTATGGATGAAAAAATTATGAAAGCAGAGGTAACCATGACATTAGAGGAATGGTTAGCATTTTCAAGAATAGATGTGAAGGAAGATTTCATGAGTATCATCAAAAGACGAAGAGAACCTATAGAGAATAGAACGGAAGATATAGAAATGGAAGAAAGGAACCCGAAAGTGAGTGTTGTACAAATTAATGAATTTGAGTATCGAGAATCTTCTGATCGTAGAAATTTTTTGGGCCCCGTAATTGGACATTTGGAAAAAGGAAATGATGACCCAAATAGTCATTATATTCAGAAACATTGGGCTAGGGGTATCACTGAAACTATGGTTAAGATAGGTAATAATAATAAACTGCAAGTGGCATTAATAGATTCAGGATCAGAAATCAATGTAGTCTCAAGGGAGATATATAACGAAGGAAAATGGCCCATAGATAGGGACCATGGATGGAAATTGAAGGCAGCCAACAATGCTTCTGGCTATTTACTAGGAGCTTGTGCAAATGTTCCGATCACTATAGGAGATGTTAAAGAAGAACATAATTTTTTCGTTCATGATGACTGCTCATACCCAATTATTTTGGGGCAGCCATTCATTTGTGAACAAAGAATGGAGACAAAAGTATTGGACGATGGAAGTGCTTTCGCAAGAATTCGCTCTCGTGATGGCCTTAAATCTGTCCAATTCATGACGCTTTGTATTAACCATCCTCAAAATTGTAGGTCTCTAAGAAAAACTCCTTTAAGACACTTAGATCAGGATTTCGAGTAAATGCCACTGTTGAGCGAGATGACAGTGGACTTTGGTTTGAAATCTCGCAAAATCTTGTAGAGAACTTAGATAAGATGACTGTTTATTTTTCGTCTGCTACTTTAAATATTTTGCATTTTAAACAAATTCCAAGAAAACTTATAAAAAAATATGAAAAATATTTGAAAAGCAAAGGAGATCTGTTAATGGATGAAACTATTGAACATGTCATTGAAACTACACATTGCTTCTCAACATTAGAAGAATTAGAACTTTGTTATCAAGATAAGTCTAATTCCCATATTCTCATCTCTTCACTTGATGTGTATGCATTAATTCAAGAATATGCCTCTAAATATGATCATGAGTATGATGCCTTAGTGGAGACCAAATATAAAATTGTTAGTAAGAAGGTGAAACCCGTAGCACAACCACTACCAAAATTTAGTAATGATATTATAAAGAATGTAAGTCATGAGCCAACCCTTAGAAATCCGACAAATATTGGCCATGTATTTACTAAAGAATCCTTAAAACAAATTAAGTTAAATGCTAGTGGGTTCCTTCTTCCAGCAGAAAAAGAGTATTTTCTGAAGATTATTGAGCAACATGGAAGAGCATTTTCTCTAGAGCCTTCAGAAATAGGATGTGCAGATCCTAGGATAGTTTCACAGATGATTATTTTTACTATTCCCCATATTCCTTGGAATTTGCGCCCTATTCCTGTACCTAAAGCTCATCTTCCAGAGCTGATTAGATTACTTAAAGAAAAAATTCACATGCATATTTTAGAATCCTCTTCAACTCCCTATTCAAACCGTTGGTTTATTGTGCCCAAGAAGAGTGGAAAACTTCGGTTTATCCAAGATCTTCAACCAGTTAACAAAGTGACCATTAGAAATGTGGGTACAGGTCCAATTGTGGATGAATTTGCGGAAGCATTTTCAAGCAATTCTATATATTCAATGGGTGATCTCTACTCTGGGTATGATCAATTTCAATTGGCACTAGAGAGTAGAGACATTACTACCATGAAAACACCTTTGGGATTAGTTAGGATGTGTATGTTACCTCAAGGTGCGACCAATTCAGTAGCACACATGATGAGTGCAATGAATTTGGTTTTGCACGATTTCATTCCTCACATTACTATGCCCTTTCTAGATGACATTCCCATTAAGGGTTGCTTGGAAGAAGAGAAAGATAGCATTCTGGATGAAGATGGTTGTCGAAGATTTGTTAAGGCTCATATCCTTGATTGCCAAAAGATCTTTCAGCGATTTATTCAAGTTGGCTTAACATTATCTATAGAAAAATCTACTTTTGGTGTTAATGAGGTCCTTATTGTAGGTCATCTTTGTGGCCATTATGGAAGGAAGCCATACCCTCAGAAAATTGACGCCATTAGTAAGATTTCGGAGATATGTCAAAATGTGAGTGAAGTTCGTCGATTCTTAGGAGCTTGTATCTTCTATGTTATATGGATACCACATTTTGCACATGTAGCTGACTGTCTTTATGATTTATTAAGGAAGAAAAGAAAATTTTTATGGACTGAAAAAAAATACTCAAGCAATGTGTAGATTAAAGAAGTTATTGCAAGAAGCTCCAATCCTTAAGCGAGTAGATTATTCGAACAATAAGCCTATTATTTTGACTGTTGACACTAGCCCTATTGGGATAGGCTGGGTCATAAGTCAGGATGATGAAGAGGGTAGAAGGTTTGCTATTAGATTTGGAGCTAAGATTTTGCATAACACTCAAAGACATTACCCGCAAATTAAAAGAGAACTTTGGGGTTTAGTCACAGCTCTAAAGTCTGATAAAGAATATTTCATAGGAGCAAATGTGATTGTGGAGATAGATTGTTTACCGCTAATAGGCATGATTACAAACTGTTCTTCACGGGATATTGCAATGCTTTGCTGGATTTCTTATATTAAATTTATAAATCCAGTTTTAATTCATATTTCGGGCAAATCTAACTCTGTTGCTGATATGCTTTCAAGAGCTAGGTATGATGAGAATGACGAAGTCAAAGTAGATACTAATACGATTAAGTATGATTCCCAAATATATGTATATGAAAAATTTAATACGAATGAATATGAAGGAGAGTGGCTAGATATTGGGAGGTATCTTAGTACTTTGGTTAGATTACCTTCATGGTATTCAAATAGATTTAGAAACATTAGAAAAAGAGCATTTAACTTTTTCTTAAAAGATGGGTTAATTTGGAGACATGCAAGGGGGAAGATCAAAATGCCACAAAGGGTACTAGGTACTAAGAATCTTCAGGTGCAAGTCATGAAGAGCATGCATGATACTTTATGGGCTGGGCATAAAGGATTTGTAGCCACTTATGAAAAAATTAGAGAGAGTTACTGGTGGCCAGGTATTTATGTTAATGTAAAGAATTATGTGGATTCTTGCGATGTATGTCAAGTTTATTCATCAGTTAGGCATAGGGATCCACTGCACCCTACTTATCCACCATGCATACACTATAAGTGGGTAGTAAACTTAGTGACCATGCCCAAAGGTATCGATAGGATGAGATACATAGTTCTTGCTCGAGAAGATCTTACTAACCATGTTGAAGGCCGAGCTCTAAGATCAAAAACCACTTTCAATGTATGTAAATTTCTTCTGGAAGATGTGATTTCAAGATTTGGATATATTGAGAAGATAGTAGCTGATAGGGGAGAATTAGATGCACAAGAGGCTAGAGATTTCTTTGCTAGGCATGGAATTCGTTTAGCTATTACGACTGCTTATAACCCTGAAGCTAACGGAAAGATTGAAAGAGGGCATTCTCCTATCATAAAGACGATTTCTAAAGCTTGCAAAGGAGAACTTAAGAATTGGCCAAAATTTTTGCCATTTCCTTTGTGGGCTGACAGAATGACCTGTACTAGAACGACAAGGTTTATGCCGGCAGAACTAATGTACTGCCAAAAACCAATTTTTCCAATGCATACCCAAATCCTTACTTGGACTACGCTTCCTTGGGAAGATAATCTTTCTACTGAAGACTTATTAGCTCTAAGAATTCAACAACTTGAAAGGGAATGAAAGATTAGAAGAAGCTGTAGCTAAATTAAAAGATTCTCGTCTTAAAAATAAAAAATATTTTGATAAATCACATAGGTTAAGGCCAAAGCCAATACAATTAATGATTCGGTATTGATATATGATAGCATATTTGATACACAATATGATGCTCGTAGAAAATTAAAAAAGCGTTGGTTTGGACCTTATGTGGTGGTCAAAATTTATGAAAATGGAACGTATGTCTTACGAGAGTTAGATGGAACTCCTCTTAAAAATTTAATTGCAGGAAAAAGAGTTAAAATATTCAAACAAAGAAATGAAAAAAATTTATGCCTTAATATCTGATGAAGAAAATGATGAATGAATTTTTAATAAAAATAATGTTTAAATTTTCTTTTAAATATGTTTTTTCTTATGTATGTATGAAAGTAAAAATTTATTTATGAAAACTAATTTTTCTTGTGAGTCTACATGTTGTTGATTGATACATGTTGTTGATTGATAGTAGGAGTTGAAGATGCTTTTTGAACCAATAAATTAAAGATTGTTTTATGATAAAGATGAAGAGAAGGAGATTGAAAATAGTACATGAAGCCTAAAATCCAAGCAATCGAAGAAATATTTGGATGACAGACGACAGAAATCAGGTGAAACAGTTCTGATTTATGATTTATTTCTTAATTGTTTATAAATTTTCTTGCATTCATAATTAGATATATACATTCTTCTGATATATAAGGGGAACTATTAAAATTATAAAAGCAATGAATTCAAAACTGAAGTAGGAATGTGTATGATACGAAGATAAGAATTGGTGACTCTATGGCTGTCAAAAGGCTAGAAATGGGAAAACTTGACTTGCGACTCCTAGTAGAAGTAAACTTATTTTATATAGAGAGGCTTTCTTAATTTTCAAACCATTTAGCTTATGAGATCCTAGTTCCCACTATTGCATTCCTCTAGAACCTCTGCTCTGAATAGGAGTTAAGCCTTTCCCCTCTAACAAAAAAGCTGTGAAGAAAAAAAAAAGATGTATAAAGCAGTACATTAATGGTTGCTGCATAATTTTTAAAAAAAAAGAAAAAAAGAAAAGTTACCAAGAATCAGTTGTGATCTTGAAATCACTTCTGGTTTGTATGGGGGCAATATGAGGCGGATTTATGCTATAGAGGAATTAGTTAGATGCATCTTATGACAAGTGGCTAGGGAATGAGGGATAGAACGCTCATATAAAATATTTATTACGTTTGAACAGGGTTAATAGAAGAGCAAGTACCAGGACTATCTGAACGACTTCTATAGAAATTTCTAAAACTTGTTTTCAAATTCATGCATTGAATGAAAAAGTTTTTAATTCGAGCTTACGTAAATTTAAAAGTTTTCTTTACTATAAGAAGTTGTACTTATGAGAATGATCATATTTCAAATACTATTTTAAAATAAATTGAAAAACATTTTTCAAAAGAATTTGATATTGCCTTCTATGATCTGGAGGTTTGGCCCATCGAGGACGATGTGCAGGTTTAGTGGGGGTGAGTGTCGTAGAGATTTCCATCTCTAAGTTTGCTTCCACTCACTTCAAAAACAAAAGATATATTTGTTCATTGGAGAAAGCTTGGAAGATCGAATTTATTAAAATCCGATTTTATTATTCACTTCTCAAAATGCTTCTTTCATTTTAATATGGTCACCTTACACATGTAATTAGTAATGGATATTAAGTAGAGGAAGAACGCTTTACAAATGGGAAAAGTCTGAGAAACAGAATATCAATATCAAGTATGGGGAAGTGGTGTGCGCATGAGAAGGAAAGGTTCTTCGTAAGGCTGAGATTCAATAAGAAAAGGAGTGGCAGTTTGAAAGAGAAAGAGAACTCACGGGCAGAAAGATCAGCTTGAAACGGTAGTTCAAAAGAGTGGTTTTAGTTCATGCAAAAGATAAGGAGGAGATATCTCAGAGTAGGGTTCGCTAAAAAGGTAGGACAGGAGGACACTTCACATTCTGCTCCATCAGACAGTAGAGAAAGGAAGGCCAATACGTGCGTTGAATTCAGGCAATGACCATTTCTTAGACAACGCCATCTCGGAACTGCTGCGTTTCTAGAGGAGACAATCATTGGCCTAGGCAATAGATCACGGAATCACACTCTATTTTCGTGCTATGGACTGAAGCGGAGATTTGAAAAAAAAGAAGAGCTGAGAAGGCGAAGCAAACAATAAACAGAGGCAATGCAGAGCAGAGTTTGTGCAGGGGGCTGCTGCTAATGAAAATGGATACAACTGATGTGATCGATGGCCAAATTCCATGTTCATCTTCCAGCAGCTTTCATCTATTTTGAGGAGCAACAGACGATGAAGAAAAACTCCGGTAAAAAGTTTATTTGATTAAATATGATGCTGACGATAGTGGATGCACTGTCTATTATGACATTATCTCAGAAGAAATCGCTTATAGAGATGTGCATAGTATTGCTTTGAACTAGCGTAGCAATCATCTGATAAGTACGCATCTATCTGACAATAGTTGGATACGACAATGACAATTTAACTGTTGCTATAAACATTCCTTGCTTTATACCTTTGTTATAATGTTCACCGTTTTTGGTTATGTTTCCAAATTACAAACATATCTATTGACTGTGCTGTTAAAAGCTTTGGGAACAAAAGCCCTTTTGCGCACCTCTATTCGCTGTCGTCATCTCCACGCTCTCATATTTTTCTAGTAATTTTGTGCTCTGTTGAATATAAATAGTTCTCCGTACTCTAAAATATCTATTGCTGGCGATGAAAACTCTATATGTATTCTCGATGAACATTTCGAACTGTCTAGAGTACTGAATCGTGTTGCATATGCTGAACATTTGTTCTGTTATCTACTCCGTCGGTTTTTGACGTTTTCCATATGTTGAATTCATCACTCTTTCATCCTTGAACTGTGCTCATATCAATTCTTATTTGACATGCTCATTTGGGCCACTTAAGAACTCATCGCTACTGGAAAATTTTGCATGAATATAGTATGTTGAACTCAGTTTCTTTTTTCACAGAAAAATTGACAGAAGGTATGATGATGATACATTTACACCTTTTATGAAGGAAGTTGATTAATTAGTAGTACAACTGTTTCCGTGAAACACACGCTTGATACTTAATGTGTAGAAATATTACTTGAAATCTCAAATGAAGTTTGCACTCATATTTTGCAAAGAACGGAGCGATTGAAGTAGCACAAGTTTTGAAGCTTCTTTGAAATGTTTAGTCTCTATCTTAAGTTCTGATTTTATTGTCAATGTATTGCTAAAAAATATCTGCATATTCATGCCCAGTTCTAAACATACATAAAATTTTATCTGCGCTACAGAATGATTGATCATCTGTCATCAAAGCCAATTAACATACATTGGACTAACGTTATTTCCACTTGATCTACAACATGCATAATGGACTTGTTCTGCCTAGAATGATCTTCCTGCAACAGAACAGAGACTAACTCCTCAAATGTCAAGGCATTTGGATTGGCTTTCATCATCAAACGAAGAGTAGAAGCAAAACTCCGATATGAATCATGAAAATCATTCAGAACGGTCTGCACAAGTGAGCTATCTGGTATAACTTCATTAGCAGAAAATCAACTATTCCTTCAAGTCTTTGATCTTTGTCATAAAATTGTCGAGAGAATCACCTTCATTCATGTTCTCACTCTCCAACTCTTTTCAAAGGTAAGCAACACGATCCTCATTCCTTGCCCGCTGTAAAGTGTTAAGTGTATCCCAAGCATCCTTAGCTATTCTGCAATAGCAAATCTTGAGGAATAATGGCATGTTGACAAAGAAGGCTATCAATGCATGTGCCTTAGCATCTCTGCCATTCCAACGAATTTGCTCTGAAGTAGGTGCAACAAAAATCATAGCACGAACAAGAATCTACAAAATATCATCATCTTCGATCTCCACAACCACCATATGAAATACATCACTGCTTTTAGCCATGGCCACTTACTAAAATACCATGATGCAGAGAATTGATTGTATCTCAAAAAGTTGAACAAAACTACCCTATTGAGTTCTGCTAAATCGGTAGTAGACTTTGATATGCTTATACTGGCGAACCGAAAGCTATATATATCTTTGGCACAAAAGACAAAATAGCTTGCACAAGCACTGTGATGGTGCATTTGGAGGCCAAAACTAGCTCAAATCGTGATTTTGGCACCAAATTTTGTGTGATTCTAAGATTGTGATCAGAGAGGTTTTGATGATGCCCTACATGAAGCGGCAACCTTCTCTAATACCAATTGTTGGAGTTTGAGGTCTATCGAAGCAGGCGAACAACACAAGGAAGAAGAAGAAGCTTGGAGCACAACACACAGTACTGAATGTATTACCACTAGAATGTACAAAGATAAGTATTGTGTTCACACACATCACTACCTGAATATATCAACACCTTTGTGGACCTATGAATACCCCTTCTCTTAGTGGTTCACTCTACTTCTTTCTTTTAGTAGATGAACACTACCGATACATTTAGGTATATTTTTTGAATTCAAAGGTAGAAACTTTCTCTAAGTTTTGAGAATGGATCAACCAAGTTGATAATGAAGCATCAAAGACAATCAAGACTATACGATCCGATGGCAGTGGTGAATTTATCAATCACGAATTTCACAATTTCTTAAAACAAAAGGGGATGAAAAGACAAGCTACTCAACCACACACTCCACCAAAACAGAATGGAGTAGCTAAGAGAAAGATCCGAAGTGTGATGGAAATTCAAGAACCATGCTTCACAACAAAGATTTGCCCTACAAGTTTTGGGCAAAAGCATTGCATATTGTCGTGCACATACTCAATTGAGTCTTCACTAGTGCATTGCACAACAAGACACTCTTTGAAACTTACTATGGAAGAAAACCTAATGTCAGTTACTTTCGAGTAATTAGAAGTGAAGCGTTTGTCCATGTACCAAAAGAAGATTGCAATAAGTTACAGTCCAAGTCCAACAAGCATATATTCATCGGCTTCAGTGAACAATCAAAAGCATATAGACTGTACGATCTTGACAGTCCACCCATCTACACTTCAGAGGGGGACACAATCTTTTCAAAGCACACTTCATAGGCAAGTAATTCACATCGTCCCACAAGATCACAAAGGCTCATTGAAAAGTAACAGTGAGAACAAAGTCACTATGTAAATTATGCATTGATGCATCAAATCCAACAAATTCCAAAGCCTCCCAACTACAAAGAAGCTCAAGGCCAACCTGAGTGGGAAGAAGCTATGCAAGTAGAAATGGATGCAATTGAGAAGAATAGGACTTGGACCCTTGTTCTTAAGCCCGCAAATCATCAAGTCATAGGAGTTAAGTGGCTCTATAAAGTCAAGTACAAATCAGATGGCACATTAGACAAGTACAAAGCAAGACTTGTAACCAAAGGATATAAGCAACAGCATGGCATTGACAATGAAGAAATCTTTGCCCCTACTGCAAGATTTACCACATAAAGATCATTCTAGCACTAACTACACAATTCAAGTGGCCCATCTACCAACTAGACGTCAAAATTGCTTTCCTCAATGGAGATCTTCAAGAAGAAGTATATGTTGAATAGCCTGAAGATTTCAAGATCAAAGGAAAGGAAGATCAAGCCTACAAGCTTTACAAAGCACTTTGCGGACTTAAGCAAGCTCCCAGGGCTTGGTATGAAAAGATTCACAAGTGCTATGAAGATAAAGGATTTCAAAGAAGCAGTGCTGATGCAAACTTATACCTCTGTAAGAACGAGTCCTTAGTGGCCATCATCATCCTCTATGTAGATGACTTGATCTTGATAGGCTCAAATGAAGAATGCATCCAATTCATCATCACACAGCTTCACCTTGAGTACTCTATGACAGATCATGGACTACTTCACTACTTCTTGGGTATGGAAGTTTGGCAAACAAAAGAAGGCATATTCCTATCACTGAAGAAGTACTACTCTGATCGTCTTTCTAGATCTAACATGGACCAGTGTTGCTTAGTATCTACACCACTTGATCCAAACATCAAGCTCATACTGGAGGATTCATCATCATTTCTAGATATGCATACTTATCGGCAGCTTGTTGGCTCATTACTCTACCTTGCCAACACTATACTAGATATTGCCTATGTAGTTGGTATACTCAATCAGTTTGCACATCAGCCTTGGCAGACACATTGGGATGTTGCTCGAAGACTACTTACCTACCTTGCCCTCACGCAACATCATGGTCTTTAGTACAGACGGGGCATCAAACTCGCTGGATATTCAGATTCAGATTGGGTTGGTGATCCTGATTCGATCCACTTTTGGGTACATATTCTTGCTTGGCTTAGGACCTATCTCTTGGGCAAGTAAGAAGCAACATACATTTGCTCTATCATCCACCGAGGTTGAGTACCAAGCATCTAGCTTCGTAGCATGTGAAGTCATCTGGCTTCAAAGTTTATTATCTGACATTGGTGTTTTACAAGTTACTCCGACATGTATCCACACGGATAGCCAGTCAGTCTTGGCCATCACCAAGAATCCAGTGTTTCACACTCGGATGAAGCACATCGAGATCTAGTACCATTTCATCTGTGAGGAGATTACTTTGGAGCAGAGTACTTGTCAAGAGAAACTGGTGGACATGTTCATGAAGGCTCAGGTCTCAGGAGATTACTTTGGAGCAGAGTACTTGTCAAGAGAAACTGGTGGACATGTTCATGAAGGCTCTACCTCTAGTTACGCTCCAGCGCTTAGTGGACCTATGCAGCATTTAGCCACTCCAAAATGAAGCTGCAGAGGGGGTGTTGACGACGTAATTGCTCCTGCATCATCTATATTTGTATTTTTATGAGTTCATCTCCATATTGTATCTAGCAGGCACTCCATTTCCAATTTATTTCCATTTTATATTGTATCTCTTTTGTATTTGGGTACCTTGCCATTTGCTTCTACCATTGTATTCATTCTCCTCCCACGTGAGATGTACTTTGGAGAGCCCCTCCCAAATCTATATAGGGAGGGCCTCTCCCCCATTTGTACTTGGTTAGAAACTTGAGGAGCCTACTCCATGCTCTAGGCAAGCTCATTTCTAATCCATGTGAGTTTACCCATTTCTTGATCTACTCACTTTGAGTTTCTCACACTCTTTCTTTTTTTAGTACACTCTTCTTTTAATTTTGCTTCCGAGCATGTACTTACTACATCTTAGAGATTCCATTTACTGGTTTCCATTGCCTCCTTTGAATTAGCACATCTTTAATCTGATTCTTCCATAGAGCAAAGTTTGTGCCATCAAATTTTTGGATCTCGAAATGGTATTTGCCTTGCATATTATAGCTCCTCCTTGGAACATTGGCACTACTCCCTGATCCATCAGACATGCTTAAGGCCTCTGATGCCATGATGAGAGAGAACTGAATGATAATGGAGCTATAAGAATACAAACACCACTAAGGCTCAAAAAAGGATGACCAAGTGTCACATTCTGAAAAAAAATCAGCAAAATCTTCCCAGAAAAATGAATTAATGAACAATAATGACCAACCAAAAAGGATTATATAAGAATAAATTTGGTCATACCAATAATTGTATCAAGGAGTAAATCGACCATTGTATAGTTGACAAAACCAAAAAATCTAGAAAAATTTTGCCAGGGTATTCTCTGCAAAATGAGCAAATGACCAATGTCAAAATCTCATAAAATTGCTAGTACTGACATTTTAACCTGCATAGTGAATCATTGATTCCACTATATATAATCAGTTACCCAAAAAAATCCAACTAGGTTTATCAAGCGCCTATGAACAAGTAGCATACATCTCTTATGCCATAAATCTACATGAGAAATGGAATGATCTTCATCATCACATGAAACCTATAAAGGCTAAGAAGTTGCCTCATTAGGACGAGCACTAGACTAAACACCTATAAAAAAGGTAGCAAAGTGTCATACATGTCTTTGGAGCTAATTGATGTCTCCTTAGTACATGAAAGTAATGGTTGAATAGCCTCTTCCACAAAAGCAACATCACGGCTAACCAAAATGCATTTACTCTATGGATGATATAGATGATAGCCTTTGCTTTTAGAATTGTACCCAACAAAAATACATTTCACTGCTTTATCATTCAATTTCTTGCATTGTTGTTCAGACACTAATGCATATGCTAGACAACCAAAAACATGCAGGTGAGCAACAGATGGCTTACTACCTTGTCAAGCCTCATATGGAGTGATAGATTTCAATGCTTTAATGGGATACTTGTTAAGTACATATGTTGCACACATAACAGCCTCAAGCTAGAAACTATGTGGTAAAGGTTGACTCTTGACCATACACCTCGCCATCTCCATGAGTGACATGTTCTTCCTTTCAGCAACTCCATTGTGTTGAGGTGTATATGGCACTATACATTGTTGTTTTATCCCACGTTCAACCAAAAATACATTAAAGTCAGAAGACATATATTCCCTCCCTCGATCAGAATGGAGGGTGCCCATTTTACATGCTGATAGATTTTCAACCAAAACCAAAAAGTGTTTGAAGCACATAAACACTTTGGACTTTGCTTTCAATGGATCCATGCATGCGTGGAAAAATCATCAATGAAATTCATGAAGTAAAGATAGTTTCCAAAAGAGGGTGTCTGCATAGGACCACATACATCACTGTGAACAAGCTGCAATTTCTGAGTATCTCGAACTGAACCATCTTTTGAACGAGGAATGATACATTTTTTCCAAAATACAGCCTTCACATACATATTTAACAAGTGCCTCAAGTTTGGGCAAAGAGATCAATATTTCAAATTTCTACAGGTGTAGCAAACTAGCAAAATTCATATGACCAAAGCATGCATGCCAAAGCTTTGCATCTAACAAAGCTTGAGAATCATGTACTGCACATGCTGAATCATTCATAGATTTTTCATAGTCTATGAGTGCCCACAACATAAAATGCTAGAAGCAATAATGACATCACCATTTGATAGATCATGAACTATAAATATGTCATCAACAAATTTCGCAACCAAGCCAATCTTGGTTAAAGCTGAAATTGATAATAAAGTCTTCTTGGTCCTTGGAACAAATAAAGCATCTGACAATGTAAAAGAACTACCACCAGTAGTAGTCATAATGATCTTACCAACTCCCATGATAGGATAAGAGGAGTTTTTGGCACATGTGATAGTATTCCCTATAGGGTCAGGCTCGAGTGAAGTGAAGAAACTACGCTACAAGCTAATATGTTTGGTTGCCCCACTATCAAAGTACCAAACATCTGAGTGTACTGCAGATGTACATTGTTCATGAGAAGATGGGTCATAATTGCAAACAGTGGTAAATGCCCATTCTTCATTCTACACAAGATTAGTAGACTTTGTTTTGGGTGTAGAGGCCTCTGCAACAACCATTCCAACCTCTTTCTTCCTTGCCTCTTTAGCAACCAATTTTGGACAACTCTTTATGACATGATCATTTCCTTTACAGTATTTGCAAAACAATTTCTACTTTTCTGTTTTCTTCCCATCTCTATCATCCTTCTTTGATTGTGCAGAATTAGGAGATTTCTGCTTACTAGTAGAAGAGCTCCATTTACATTTTGCCCTTTTGACTAGCCAGTAAATCTTGATCTACAACACACATAATGGACCTATTCTGCCTAGACTGATCTTCTTGCAAAGAACAGAGACTAACTCCTCAAATTTTAAGGCATTTGGATTGCCTTTCATCATCAAATGAAGAGTAGAAGCAAAACTCTTATATGAATTGGGAAGACCATTCAGAACAGTCTCCACAAGTGAACTGTGAGGTAAGACTTCATCAGCAAAAATCAAGTGTTCCTTCAAATCGCTGATCTTTGTCAAAAAAATTTCCATGTAATCTCCTTCATTCATGTGCTCACTCTCCAACTGTTTTTTATTGTAAGCAACATGAGCCTCATTCCTTGCATGCTACAAAGTGGTTAATGTATCCCAAGCATCCTTTGTTGTTTTGTAGGAGCGAATGTAGGGAATAATGGCACGTTTGATAAACAAGGCTATCAATGCATGTGCTTGAGCGTCTCTGCCATCCCAACATAGTTGATTTGCAATAGGTGCAACAGGAACCACAACATGAATAGGAATCTGAAGAATATCATCATCTTCAACATTGTCTACATCACCTTCAATAATAGTGTTTGCAAGTGCAATAGGAGGTTTTTCAACACCCTGCACAATATTATATAGTCCTTTTGCAACCAATACATGTTGCATCATATAAGACCATAATGGGTAATTGGTATCATCCAACTTATCTTCAATAGCCAACATACATAATACATCATTGTTTTAAGCCATGGTCATTGATTAAAATACCCTGATGCAAAAAAATGATTGTATCTCAAAAATTTGAACAGAACTACCTTGTCGAGTTTTGCTAAACTTGTAGTGGACTTTGAGATGCTTATACTAACAACCAAAACATGTATATATCTTTGGCATAAAAAGATGAAATTGCATGCACAAGCATTGTGATATTACATTCGAAGGCGGAAACGAGCTCAGATTGCAATTCGGCACAACACAGCAAAGCTATTTTGAAGTCCTAATCACCTTGACTATGCTCACCAATTTTCATGCGATTTTGAGACTGTGATCAGAGGGGTGTCGATGATGCCCTAGATGAAGCGGTGACTTGCTCTGATACCAATTGTTGGAGTTTGAGGTCTACGAAAGCACACAAATAGCACAAGGAAGAAGAAGAGGCTTGGATCACAACCCACAATACTGAATGTATTACCACTAGAATGTACAAAGATAAGTAACACATTAGGGCTATAGGCATATATACAAGCCGAGGGAAAAAACCTCCTAAGAAGGGAAAAAAGTACCTCGGCGATCCTAGTGTGTTCACACACATCACTACCTAAATATATCAACACATATCTTGAGTATCAAACTAAAGGATCATCTTAGGACATGTTTTCCCATTTCTTGATGAAAGTTTGACTTGAAATTTTGTTTGTATGCAAAAAACGTTCCTTATGTTGAGTTTAAAAAATTATTATAATTGTTCAGTCGTTTGATGTTACTAGAGTACTTTAAACATAGTTCCATAATCCACTTTGATTGTGGAATTGAAAGTACAATTATCTTTTGGCTATTGAACCAATGCATAATAATTGTTCTATGAATACTTCATCATCTACTTTATCACTTAAGAATCATAGGGATTCTTTCCTAGAAGTGAGAGCTTACCAACATCTTAGAAGACATTAATGATTAAGCTTTACAGTTCGCTTGTCCAAAAGATACATTTTTCAACCTGAATTAGTGCATGCGTACTAGAGTGTTAAGAAAGCTAATGCTTTGCTCCTCCTACGTGGTAAACAACCACCTTTAAGGTTAGACACCCCATCCTTTTCTAAACTTTAGCATGCCAAAAAGTTATTTTCTAGATAACTTTATTGAATAAACATCTATCTTGAAGATGTTTACTTTCTTTAAGTTGTTAGGTTTAAGAATTCTTTTTCTTTTTTTCTTTTCTAGGAATAAACACTTGGAAAGACTCAAAGATTTCATCATGTGATCGCTTCTATTCATAGGATATTTCAAAATAACATCTTCATGTACCAATCCTAACATATTTATGAACCTATGTCTTACTTTGGGAAGGGAGATCCATTGATCCATTCTTGGAACTTATATTGCCCAAATAAACAAAAACTCATCTTGAATATGATAGGAATATATAACTAATGAAATAGAAAACTAGGCTATTTCATTAGATAGCTTATCTTTAGAACTCTCTAAGTATATCCTAGACTTAGAGTCATTATAGAAGTTTGCAAGTAAAGTGAATGCTTGGCTTTCGGCATTTTTACTAAGCAAAACATTCAGTATACTTAATGTAACTCTTCATTAAGTATTGGATACCTAAGTATTGTCTAGGAAATGAAATACTGGAGTTGCAAGGTATCTAGCATACCATTGCAACTAACTAGTTTTCCCTCTTTCCTAATGTCTATCTTAAGCATTTAAAAGTAAGCTACTATTAGGAAAGTACTCATTCATCTACTTAATAAAACTTAAGCATTTTCATATGCAAATGCATGTACATGCATGCAAATGCATGTACATGCATGCAAATGCATGTGAATGCATGCATGTGTTGGTATGTTTTTTCCTTTCATGCACCAAAATTAATTCAAGCAGTTCTTGATCTTTCTTTGCATGCATATCATGAATCCATGCACAAACATACTACTTGCTACTTTTTTAAAAAGATAAAACCATGCATGTGCACAAACTTGAGTGCATCTAATATCTTTTTTAAGCAAGAGGAAAGTTTATGTTGTGCATAAAACATTCTTTTAGAAGGAAAAATGCAAAGGAGAAATGCACCAACATTCTTTCATTTCCATGCGATGATTCATAGATGCATGCCTTTGCTTGATAAGTGTTTCAATATGTCTATGCTCTCCCAAAAAGCTTTCATTAATTCGCATCAGTATTATAAAAAATGAAGATCACTACTCGGCTTCAATGATAATAAGATACACTCTACATGAAAGCCAAGAGCAAAAAAAAAGTATTGAAAACAAACATTAACTTATCAAATACTTATCTTCAAATCTAGCTACATCCTTCCATTGTCAAAGAGAAGATCCATTTTTCACAAGTGTTAACTTGAATCTCCTTAAAGACGAGCCAATCATCATCGTTTGTGATTTCAAACATTAGATAGAGTCGACCATTGGCATGAAGTTGTTGAACCTTCCAATGATGATACAGGATCCTTCTTTACAGCATCTCATGCTTCAATGCATGAATGAATGTCGTCCTTTATTGCATGAAGAGGAATGAAAGTCAAAACATGATCCACCTTCCTTGAACTATGCTTACCTTAGCCCTTCTTTTGCCTTTATATGATGTGTTAATGATGCTTCACTTGTATTGGGTTTGAGATGAAGCAAAGAACTCAATTATCAAAGCTCTCTAGAGGCTAAATAGATGAGGAGCAATCAGCTCACTTAGCTCTGGTTGGATGTGGCAGACAAGAAAATGCTGACAACATGATTGCTCCTACATCATCTACATTTGTATCCGCATGAGTGCATCTCCATTTTGTATTGAGGAGGCACTCCATTTCTAGTTTTTTTCCATTTTATATTGTATCTCTTGTATTTGGGTACTTGCCATTTGCTTCTACCATTGTATTCATTCTCCTTTGATGGAAATTATTCCACATGAGATGTACTTTGGAGAGCCACTCCCAATGGAAAACTCATTTCTAATCCATGTGAGTTTACCCATTCTTGGTCTAATCACTTTGAGTCTCTCTCGCTCTTTCTTTTGTGAGTACACTCTTCATTTCATTTTGCTTTTGTGTTTGTACTCTCTTCATGGTATCAGATCCTTAGGTGGAGGTCTTGGTGGCGTGTTTGGTGGTTATCTTGGTGGTGGTGCTTGAGTGTGGTGGTTGTGCTTTCTCCTCATTGAGAGAAGCTTTTGCCATCATTTTACACTCTATTGGGCCTCATTTTCCCCCTTTGCCCACCCTCCCGCACTTCTTCTTCATCAATTTGTTCACCCTTTACCCCCATTTTCCCTCCCTCCCACCCTCTTTGTGACAACATTAGTGATTCTTTCACTATTGTAATCATTGTGTGTAGACACTATATTCTTTTGATATGTAACATGGCATTTTGTTGAAGATCTCAGATTTTGTAGTGTTTCTAAACACTCTTTTGCATCCCTTATAATGCTCATTTTGAATAGGCAATGTGGAGTGTTTATAAACACTTTAATTTTGGTGATTATGGCATGCAAATTGATTGTAATGTACATTTATAGTGTCAATTTTGCATGACCAATTAATTATCATTGATGGTATAGCACTTGTCTAGCTCTCTGGTGCAATTTGGAGAAGCTTCACAAATGCACATCGAGTCCTTCGGATGTCAACACGGCTGAAGCTTCAGAAAAAGCAACATCAAAGAGATCTAGCTTGACATGGCACCTTTTTGGTATGGATCCAACCTTTTCGTATGTCGCTACTTTGCTCATCATCTAAAACCTAGCACCCGAACATGTCATCCTTCCTCAGCTGCAAAAGAAGGAAAGAAAAAAGAGGCTCGAATGGTTGTTGCAGAGGCCTCTACCCTAAAAACAGAGCCTACTAATCTTAAGCAAAATGACGAATGGGCATCTACTACTGTTTGGAATTTTGACCCATCTTCTCATGAGCAGTGTATGTCTGCAATAGAATCAGATGTTTGGTACTTTGATAGTGGGGCATGTTTGAGTTAGACATCTGTGGAAGCACGCAAACAGCACAAGGAAAAAGAAGAAGCTTGGAGCACAAACACACAATACTGAATGTATTACTAGAGAATGTACAAAGATAAGTAGCCCATTAGGGCAATAGGCGTATATACAAGCGGGGGGAAAAAAACCTCCTAAAGAGGGAAAAAAGTGCCCCAGCGGTCCTAGTGTGTTCACACACATCACCACCTAAATATATCAACAAATCCCCCCTGGGAGTGATGCGGTGAACAAGGAGCTGGCACTCATGTATAAGGAAGTGCCAAGCTATGTGGAAATCACTCCACAAAAGGAAGTAAGCCCAAATCTTTGCGGAAAGCTTCAAACTTCTCCCTAGGCAGAGCCTTCGTGAAAAGGTCTGCTATGTTCTCCTGCGTGGGCACATATGCCAAGCTGATCTCCCCAGCAGAGAACCTCTCCCTGACATAGTAATAATGCACCTCAATGTGCTTAGTGCGAGCATGGAACATAGGGTTCCTCGCAACTGCCAATGCGCTCTGACTGTTAGTGAAGATGGTGGTGGCAGAAGACTGGCCAACACCCAAATCAGCCATAAGGCGTCTGAGCCACACACACTCAACAGTCGCTGTGAAAGCTGCCCTATACTCAGCCTCACAACTGGAAGTGGCCATAGTAGGCTGCTTCTTGCTCAACCAAGATATACATGAGCTACCAAGCATGAAGCAAAAACCACTGGTGGACACACGAGTGTCATAGCAACAAGCCCAATCTGAGTCAAAGAAAGCATGCAAATCTGGCGGTAGTTATCCACCCTTGGGATAAAACAACCCAAGTAGCCGAGTACCACTCAAGTAGCGAAAGATGCGCTTAGCCGCCTTCCAATGTGTGACTCCTGGGCAATGCATAAACTTGCTCATCTGTGAGACGGCAAACTGAATATCTGGCCGAGTAATGCATAAATAAATCAAGCATCCAGCAGCCTGCTGATAGAGAACAGCATCAAATGCATCTCCAGCATCATGAAGACTCAATCGTAAACCTGTCTCCATAGGAATGGTAATAGGCTTATAGTCTTCAAGGCCAAAACGCTACAATAATGTGTCAATCTATTTCATTTGACACAAAGCCATTCCACCATCAACTTGCATAAACTGAATGCCCAAATAGTGATGCAAATGCCCCAAATCAGACATCTCAAATGAGGCATGCAAATCAGCCTTGAAATCAGCAATATGCTTCTCAATAGGACCAGTGAGCAGCATGTCATCCACATAGACAACAATGATCAGAAGCACATCATTAGCACGCTTAACAAATAAGGTGCTTTTAGTTGGACTCTTCTCAAAACCGTGTGCAACCAGATAGGCATGTATCTTCTCATACCAAGCACGTGGTGCTTGCTTTAAACCATATAATGCCTTCTTTAACCTGCACACATGGTTTTCATCCCCTTTCTGCACAAAGCCACGGGGCTGAAAAACATACACTTCTTCATGCAAGTCACCATTCAGAAATGTTGTTTTAATGTTCAACTGATGTACATTCCAACCATGATGGGCTGCAAGTGCACAAATGCTCCAAATAGTAGTCATACGGCATGTAGGTGCAAAGGTCTCATCAAAATCAATGCCTCTTTCCTGCACATAACCCTTTGCAACAAGCCTAGCCTTATACCTGTCCACTGTACCATCAAGTTTACGCTTCAGCTTGTATACCCACTTAGTGCCAATGGCCTTCTTGCCAGGAGGCAAGTCACATAAAGACCAAGTACCATTCTTCATTATAGCATCATATTCAGATTGCATAGCAGCCATCCAATTTTCTGAATTTTGTGCTTCATCAAACGAAATAGGCTAGATGCAGCCATAGCATAGCAATCTGTATGCAAAAGAGGCACTATGAGAGCCTGAATGAGGACAATATGACAGAGGTGCATCTAATTTGTTGTCACGCAAAGTCTGCACCAGCCATTTTGGCATAGTTCTTGCCTGCTCAATATCAGCTCTCTCATCAATAACTGCATCATGTACATCTGCATTAGAAATAGAATTATCTGCATCATCACATGAAGCCTGCAAAGGCTGAGAAGTTGCCTCATTAGGACCAGCACTAGACTGACCACCTGTAAAAAGAGGCATCAAAGTATCATACATGTCTTTGGAGCTAACAGATGTCTCCTTGGTACATGAAAGCAATGGCTGAATAGCATCTTCCACAAAAACAACATCACGGCTAACCAGAATGCGTTTAGTCTATGGATGATACAGACAATAGCCTTTACTTTCAGAACTGTATCCAACAAAAATACATTTTACTGCCTTATCATCCAATTTTTTGCGATGTTGTCCAGGCACTAATGCATATGCCAAACAACCAAAAACACGCAGATGAGCAACAGATGGCTTGCGGTCATGCCAAGCCTCATATGGAGTGATAGACTGCAGCGCTTTAGTGGGACACCTGTTCAGTACATATGCTGCACACATGACAGCCTCAAGCCAGAAACTATGTGGTAAATCCCGACTCTTGACCATGCAGCTCGCCATCTCCATGAGTGACCTGTTCTTTCGTTCAGTAACTCCATTCTATTGAGGTGTATACGGCACTATACATTGGTGTTTTATCCCACGTTCAGCCAGAAATGCATTAAAATCAGAAGACATATATTCCCCCCCTCGATCAGAACGGAGGGTGCCCATTTTACATGCTAACAGATTTTTAGCCAAAACCAAAAACTGTTTAAAGCACATGAACACTTCGGACTTTGCCTTCAATGGATATACCCATGCATGCCTAGAAAAATCATCAATGAAAGTCACGAAGTAAAGATAGTTTCCAAAAGAAGGTGTCTGCATAGGACCACAGACATCACTATGCACAAGCTGCAATTTTTGCATAGTCCGAACTGAACCATCTTTTGGAAAGGAGGAACGCTGCATTTTGCCCAAAATACAGCCTTCACATACATGTTTTCCAAGTGCCTCAAGATTGGGCAAAGAAGAAACCATATCAGATTTCTGCAGGCATAGCAAACTAGCAATATTCAGATGACCAAAGCATGCATGCCAAAGCTTTGCATCTGACATAGCCTGAGAATCATGAACTGCACATGCCGAATCATTCACAGATCTTTCATAGTCTATGAGCTTATACAGCCCACGACATAAAATGCCAGAAGCAATAATAACATCGCCATTTGACAGATCATGAACTGTACATCTGTCATCAACAAATTTCACAACCAAGCCAATCTTGGCTAATGCAGAAACTGATAACAGATTCTTCTTGATCCCTGGCACAAATAAAGCATCTAACAAGGTGAAAGAACTACCATCAGCAGTAGTTAGAATGATCTTACCAACTCCCATAACAAGATAAGAGGAGTTGTTGGCACATGTGACAGTATTCCCTGTAGGGGCAGACTCCAGTGAAGAGAAGAAACTACGCTGCGAGGTAATATGTTTGGTCACCCCACTCTCAAAGTACCAAACATCTGAGTCCACTGCAGACATGCACTGCTCATGAGAAGATGGTTCAAAACTACAAACAGTAGTAAACGCCCATTCTTCTTCCTGTACAAGATTAGCAGACTCTGATTTTGGTGTAGAGGCTTCTACAACAACCATTCCAGCCTCCTTTTTCTTTGCCTCTTTTGCAGCCAGTTTTGGACCATCCAACTTATCCTCAACAGCCAACATACGGAATACATCGTTACTTTCAGCCATGGCCGGTGACTAAAATAACTTGATGCAGGAAATTGACTGTATCTCAAAAAGTTGAACGGAACTACCTAGACGAGTTTTGCTAAACCTGTAGCAGACTTCAAGATGCTTATACTGGTGAACAGAAACTGGTATATACCTTTGGCACAAAAAGATAAAATAGCCTGCACAAGCGCTGTGATAGTGCGTTTGAAGGCCAAAATGAGCTCAGATCGCATTTTCGGCACCACACCCTGAGTATGCTCACCAAATTTTGATCTTTGAAACACCCTGAGTATGCTCACCAAATTTTGTGCGAATCTTAGATTGCAAACAGAGGAGTGTCGACGATGCCCTAGATAAAGCGATGACCTGCTCTGATACCAATTGTTGGAGTTAGACGTCTGCGGAAGCACACAAACAGCACAAGGAAGAAGAAGAAGCTTGGAGCACAAACACACAATACTGAATGTATTACTAGAGAATGTACAAAGATAAGTAGCCCATTAGGGCAATAGGCGTATATACAAGCCGGGGGAAAAAAACCTCCTAAAGAGGGAAAAAAGTGCCCTGACAGTCCTAGTGTGTTCACACACATCACTACCTCAATATATCAACAAGGCAACCAAACATATTACCTCACAACGGTATTTCTTCACTTCACTTGAGCCTACCCCTACAGGAAATACTGGCACATGCGCCAACAACTCCTCTTATCCTGTCATGGGAGTTGGTAGGATCATTCTCACTACTACTGATGGTAGTTCTTTTACATTGTTAGATGCTTTATTTGTGCCAAGGATCAACAAAAATCTATTGTCAGTTTCTACATCAGCCAAGGTTGGCTTGGTTGTGAAATTTGTTGATGACAGATGTACAGTTCATGATTCGTCAAATGGCAACATGATTATTGCTTCTGGAATTTTATGTTGTGGGCTATATAAGCTCATAGACTATGAAAAATCTGTGAATGATTCGGCATGTGCAGTACATGATTCTCAGGCTATATCAGATGCAAAGCTTTGGCATGCATGCTTTGGTCATCTGAATTTTGCTAGTTTGCTACGCTTGTAGAAATTTGAAATGGTGTCCTCTTTGCCCAAACTTGAGGCACCCAGAAAACATGTCTATGAAGGCTGTATTTTGGGCAAAATGCAGAATTTCTCCTTCCCAAAAGATGGTTCAGTTCAAGCTACTTAGAAATTGCACCTTGTTCACAGTGATGTTCGTGGTTCTATGCAGACACCTTCTTTTAGGAACTATCTTTACTTCATGACTTTCATTGATGATTTTTCCAGGCATGCATGGGTATATCCACTCAAAGCAAAGTCCGAAGTGTTTATGTTCTTCAAACAGTTTTTGGTTTTGGTTGAAAATCTGTCAGCATGTAAAATGGGCACCCTCCGTTCTGATCGAGGGGGGAATATATGTCTTCTGACTTCAATATATTTGTGGCTGAACGTGGGATAAAAGATCAATGTAAAGATCCATATACACCTCAACAGAATGGAATTGCTGAATGGAAGAATAGGTCACTCATGGAGATGGCGAGGTATATGGTCAAGAGTCAAGCTTTACCACATAGTTTTTGGCTTAAGGTTGTTACCTGTGCAGCACAAGTACTTAATAGGTGTCCCACTAAAGCACTACATTCTATTACTCCATATGAGGCTTGGCATGGTCACAAGCCATCTATTGCTCATTTGCATGTTTCTTGTTGTCTCGCATATGCATTAGTGCCTGAACAATATCACAAGAGATTGGATGATAAGGCTATAAAATGTAATTTTGTTGGGTATAGTTCTGAAAGCAAAGGCTATCGTCTATATCATCCACATACTAGATGCATTTTGGTTAGCCATGATGTTGTTTTTGTGGAAGATGCTATTCAGCCTTTACTTTCATGTACGAAGGAGACATCTGTTGGTTCCAAAGACATGTATGATACTTTGCTACCTCCTTTTTCTGGTGGACAGTCTAGTGTTGTTCCTAATGAGGCAACTTCTCAACCTTTATAGGTTTCATGTGATGGTGCAGATCATTCCATTTCTGATGCACATTTACACAATGCACTTGTTGATGAGAGAGCTGATAGTGAGGAGGCAAAAACTATGCCAAAATGGTCGGTGCAGACTTTGTGTGACAACAAATTAGATGAAGCTCAGTCATATCGTACTCCTTCAGGCTCTCATAGCACCTCTTTTACATCAAATTGCTATGATATGGCTTCCTCTAGTCTCTGTGATGAGACTATGCCTGTTTTGTTTGATGAAGCACAAAATTCTGAACATTGGATGGCTACAATGCAATTTAAATATGATGTTATCATGAAAAATGGTACGTAATCTTTATGTGACTTTCATCCTAGCAAGAAGGCCTATCTGATTGCACATGGTTTTGAGAACATTCCAAATGAGAGCACCTTATATGTTAAGCGTGCTAATGATGTGCTTCCAATCATTCTTGTGTATGTTGATAACATGCTGCTCACTAGTCCTCATGAGAAGCATATCGTTGATTTTAAGGCTGATTTGCATGCCTCATTGAGATGTTTGATTTGGGGCATTTGCATCATTATTTGGGCATTCGGTTTCTTCAAGTTGATGGTGGTATGGCTCTATGTCAAATAAAATATATTGATGCATTATTGCAATGTTTTGGCCTCAAATACTGTAAACCTATTGCCACTCCTATGGAGACATATGTATGATTGAGTCTTCATGATGTTGGAGATGCATTTGATGCCATTCTCTATCAACAGGTTGTTGGATGCTTGATTTACTTATGCATTACTCGACTAGATATTCAATTTGTTGTCTCATAGATGAGCAGGTTTATGCATTACATTGACAGGCAGTCAAGCACATCTTTTGCTACTTGAGTGGTACCTGACTACTAGGATTGTTTTATCCCAAGGGGGGATCACTACCGCCAGATTTACATGCTTTTTCTGACTCTAACTTGGTTGGTTGCTATGACACTCGTGTGCCCACTAGTGGCTTTTGCTTCATGCTTGGTAGCTCATGTATATCTTGGTTGAGCGAGTAGCAACTTGCTATGGCCACTTCCAAATGTGAGGCTGAGGATAGAGTAGCTTTCATAGTGCGTGTTGAGTGTGTGTGGCTCAGATACCTTATAACTGATTTGAGTGTTGGTGAGTCCTCTACCACCACCATCTTCACTAATAGTCGGAGCACATTGGCAATTGTGGGGAACCTTGTGTACTATGCTCACACTAAGCACATTGAGGTGCATTATCATTATGTTAGGAAGAGGTTCTTTGTTGGAGAGATCAGCTTGGCATATGTGCCCACGCACGAGAACATTGCAAACCTTTTCATGAAATCTCTGCTTAAGGAGAAGTTTGAAGCTTTCCGCAAAGCTTTGGGCTTACTTCCTTTTATGGATTGATTCCACATAGCTTGGAACTTCCTTACACATGACTGTCAGCTCCTTGTTCACTGCATCACTCCAAAGGGGGATTTGTTGATGTATTTAGGTAGTGATGTGTGTGAACACACTAGGATTGTCGGGGCACTTTTTCCCTCTTTAGGAGGTTTTCTTCCCTCTTCTTGTATATATGCTTATAGCACTAACGGGTTACTTATCTTTGTACATTCTAGTGGTAATACATTCAATATTGTGTGTCGTGCTCCAAGCTTCTTCTTCTTCCTTGTGCTATTCACGTGCTTCCGCAAACCTCAAACTCCAACAGACTTGGTCTTGGCAGGCTCATCATCATCCTCTATGTAGATGACTTGATCTTGATAGCTCCACCTTGAGTACCATATGATAGATCTTGGACTACTTAACACTACTTCTTGGGTATGGAAGTTTGACAAACAAAAGAAGGCATATTCCTATGGTAGAAGAAGTACTACTCTGATCTTCTTTCCAGATATAACATGGAAGTATCAGACAGTATCTACACCACTTGATCCAAACATCAAGCTCACACTAGAGAATTCATCATCAATTGTGGATGTGCATACTTATCGATAGCTTGTTGGCTCATTACTCTACCTTGCTAACACCAGACCAGATATTGCCTATGGATTTGGTATTCTCAGTCAGGTTGCACATTAGCCTCATCAGACTCATTGGGATGCTTCTCAAGACTACTTCAATACCTTGCTCTCACCCAACGTCATGGTCTTTAGTATAGAGGGGTCATCGAAATCACTAGATATTCATATTCAGATTGGGCTGGTGATCCTGATTCACGACGATCTACTTGTGGTTACATATTCTTGCTTGGATCAAGACCTATCTGTTGGACAACTAAGAAGCAGCCTATAGTTGCTCTATCATCCATCTAGGCTGAGTATCGAGCATCCAGCTTTGCAGCATGTGAGGCCATCTGGCTTCGATGTTTATTATCTGACATTGGTGTTTTGCAGGTTACTCCAATATACATCTACATAGATAGCTAGTTAGCCTTGGCCATTGCCAAGAATCTAGTGTTCAATGCTCGGACGAAGCACATCGAAATCCAATACCATTTCATCCACGAGAATCTTGTCTCTCAAGAGATTACTCTGGGGCAGTATACCTCTCACGAGAACCTGGCGGACATGTTCATGAAGGCTCTACCTCCAGTTCTACTCCAACGCTTGGTGGACCTCTGCAGCGTTCAGCCCCTATAAAATGGAGCTACAGAGGGGATGTTGACGATATGATTACTCCTACATCATCTACATTTGTATTCGTATGAGTGCATCTCCATTTTATCGAGGAGGCACTCCATTTCTAGTTTATTTCCATTTTATAGTGTATCTCTTGTATTTGGGTACCTTTCCATTTGCTTCAACCATTGTATTCATTCTCCTTTGAGGGGAATTATCCCACATGAGATGTACTTTAGAGAGTCCCAAATCTATTTAAGGAGGGTCTCTCCCCCAATTTGTACTTGGTTAGAAGCTTGAGGAGCCTACTCCATGCTCTTGGCAAGCTCATTTCTAATCCATGTGAGTTTATCTATTTCTTGGTCTACTCACTTTGAGTCTCTCACACTCTTTCTTTTGTGAGTACACTCTTCTTTTCATTTTGCTTTGGCACATGTACTCTGGATCGAAAAAACCACATTGATAGGGTAAATGAGACGGATGTCGAACGTGGCTTAGCATAGTGGTTGGGTTATTAGTGTATGGTTCTTGATGTTGACTAGATCTCGCACGTATGTAGAGATAGTATAGAAACAAAATCTCACAAAAGCATAAATAGGATAGAGAGAGACAAGAGACTAGACACAAGATTGGGTACAATCTCCCCCCACATACTCTGATGGATGAGACTATCAGAGTATGTGTATTTATAGGTATTTCTCATTACATTCTGAATAGAAGATACATGAGGGTGGCGCTTCAAAAAGCATGCATTTATGAAAATCTACTTTATTTAAAAAATCGTCACTTTTCAAGAGATCTATTATTTTTACAAAAATGTTGCTTTCTAAACGATCTACTATTTTTACAAAAACGTCGCTTTCTAAGCAATCTACTATTTTTACAAAAAATATCTAAAATACTATCTTTTAATTATCTTCTAAAATATCTAAATAAGTCCGTGTGCATTCACACCCTCATAATTATTGACCTGCTAAATCAAAACACAATCACATTAAAATGCTCAAGACATTAAAATCCATATAACATTCCATTATTCCATAAAATATAACATGCCTCTCAGTTGACAAGAAACTGACCTTAGTTGATAAGAATAAAATAGACATGGATGTCCAGTCACATGTCCCATCATTGAACAATCATAAGCATGTTCCATGTAAAAACACATGCATGGAAACAAAAAACTGGAAGTTAATGTGATTGTGAATGATATACAAAAATCAAACGATCATAATGTGGAGTTAATGATGTCTTATGAATCCATGGAGATTCTTCTAGTGAGTGATTTTTATATTTAACTAAATATCTATGATATCGGTCACCTGTGCATGTAATGGTAACATCATAATCAAGTATTTTCTCTAAAACTAGCATTTCAACATCCTCTTCAAGTAAAGGAGGATCATCTAAAATAGGATTGAGTGGTAAAGTTCCTTTAAAGGATTTCAATAAACTACTATGAAAAGAATTAGTTATATTCCAATTAAAAGGTATGTCTAGTCTAAAAACATTCTCATATATTTTTTGAATAATACAAAAAGATCCATAATAACGTGGTGCAAGTTTAACCTTAGGATGTTGTGAAATATTTTTCAAACATCTCTTAATAATTTGTAACCATACCAAGTCATTTTCATTAAATCATTTCATTACTCGTTTCTTATTAACATTATGCATTCAACATTCTTGACTCTTTTTAATGTGCTCATGAACCTCATGAAGTGTAGAAACGTGATCTTGTGCAAAATAATCAACCATAGGTATGTGAGTTTGAGTGATTAGACATGGGAGTGGAAAGCTTTTTACCATAAACAATTTCATACGGATGTCAAGTAGTGGTATGTGTTGTGTTATTATATGAAAATTGTAGTAAAGGAAGTTTCCCATCCCAATTACTTGGATTATCTAAAGAATAACACTGTAATAAATCTAAAATAGTACTATTCATAGCTTCACTTTTCCCATTACTTTCAGGATGAAATGCAGAGCTAACTTCTATTTTGGAACCTAAATTTTAAAATAGTGTGACCCAAAAGTGATTACAAAAACGAACATTTTGATATGAAAGAATAAATTTTGGAAAATCATGATGCGAAAAAATACATTAAATAAATAATTTGGCAGCTTGAGGTGTGAAAAGAGTCTTTTTACAAGGAATGAAATACCCTTCTTCACTAAATCTATCAACAATTGTTCAAATCATATCATTATGGGATGAAATTGTAGGAAGAAATATTCATGGTGAATTTGGCGTCTTGGGCACCTACAGTCCTCGATAGCATGTGTAGCTTGAAGATATCTCTATTGATTTAGATGATACCACTTGATACTTGAGTCTTCTTTACAAGTATTAGATGTGACCTACTCTAGTAAGATAATATACCATACCCATAATAGAATGAAATCCTTCGTGTTTGGGGTAAGCTTGTTATGAAGTCCATTCTTACCTTTTTCATGTCTCATTTTGGGTATATTTTGGTTTATTGCTCTTTCCATTTTGATTTATTAGAAAGCTAGGCACTACTTGGGGTTTCTCTTTATATCTTGTTTTCGGCTTGTCCAATGATACTCCTTGACAACATTCAAGGTCTTGTAATGGTCAATGTAATGATTGTTCAAGAGTCATCTAAGTCCTTTGTGGCATTTTTCTTAGGCCATTAGGTACAAGAATCCTTAGTTGTTGATTTAGTATTTCTTGATGTAAGACCTTGTCATTCTATGGCATGTAACTTTTATAAAATATTGATCAACTCTTGGTACTTTGGAATTTTCATGCTTGATTCTCTAAGTTGATTGAGAAAGGTGGGTTGTGGCATCGTGATGGAACATATAGCCATTTTCCTTCTAAAGATGTTAGCTATAGAGTTCGTATTTTGAGACATCTAGAGAATCAAATTTGGATGGTTGAAGTTGTTCTATCCATCATCTTTGCCTCATGTAAAGATTGTTTTTTGAGTGAGGCTCCACTTAGGGGAACTTTTTATTAAAGACATCTATCTTTATTTAGATATCTAGTTCATTTCACATCTATGTGAGTGCATCTCCATTTTGTAGCATTTAAGTCCCCTTTCCATTTTGCTTTTCTTATACAAACGTTCCTCTCCGGATTTGTAACCTCTTTTCATTTGTAATTTGGTTAGAACTTCGATAGTACACTATGCTTTTTGCGACCGATCAATATATGAATTTTTTTCATTTCATGGTATACTCAGTTTTTGAGTCAGTCTTTCTTTGTGTGCACATTTTTATTTTTGCTTAAGTGCATGTACTCTCTACATGGTATTAGTGGCAGTGATTCTTCATCAAGGAGTTTTTTTACATCATCTTCATGTTTGTGTAGCATTTTTGGATGCTAGATTTTGAGTTTTCCTACCCTCACCTTCTCTCTCTCTCTCTCTCTCTCTCTCTCTCTCTCTCTCTCTCTCTCTCTCTCTCTCTCTCTCTCTCTCTCTCTCTCTCTCTCTCTCTCTCTCTCTCTCTCTCTCTCTCTCTCTCTCTCTCTCTCTCTCTCTCTCTCTCTCTCTCTCTCTCTCTCTCTCTCTCTCTCTCTCTCTCTCTCTCTCTCTCTCTCTCTCTCTCGATTTCCCACCCTCTTTTTTTTTTCTTTTTTAAATTGAACTCATTTAATGCAAACGAGTTCAATTAAAGATAGAGAGAAAATACAAATGCCCTCGTCAGCTCGAGGTGGGGGAGGGAGATCGGAAAAATATCTAGCAGTAGTGGTACAATAGGATTATATTAGGATTACTAAGAAAGTCAAATACAAAATGGCTTACATTACGACCATCAAACAGGGCAAGATACAACAATAATTGTGATACAAAAAAGGTTGGGCAGATGATAAGTCTCAAAGGTAAACCTATAGGTTTCAGACATCTAATCATGAGAGTTTCGTACATGTCGTCATAATATTCAAATTTGGTTGATTTGTACTCAGTGGTGACTTCAACACTGCTAGAGTAGAAGTGGCTAAAAACCAAATATTCTTATGACATTTTTTTGTGTTCTGCTAACCTAGAAGACAGACCTTACTGAAAAAATATTTTCTTCTCAATGACCTTGAAAAATCACAGGAACAGGGGAGCAATAGTGATAGTATCTTTGTAGTTCGAAGGACCAGAGCATGGCCCCTTTGTCCATCCAAGGGTGCTTGATTGCCCACCTTCTCCTTTTTTTTCCGAGAAACTCCCTTGAGATAGCTTTGTTGTATTCCATGTGAGACATATCAGCAAGTTGGATCCTTTTACATGCAAAAGGAAATGGCTCATCACATTTGTATGATGTTGAAAGAATATTTTATTTGTTGTTCCAATCAGAATTTCTTGCCAATGACAAGGTGGTTTTTTTCCCAAAAAAACGACCTAGAATGCATCCATTTTCAATATTTTCGAGCATGTTGACATTTGACAAACAAGTGAATCAAGGTCTCCTCTTTTTAACAGAAAGGGAAGGGAAGTTCAGAGTTTTGCACAGAGTTGAGTTTACTGCCATACCGAACAACATGATGAAGAATCAGCCAAGCAAAAATGGATTGTTTGAAGCTATGAGAAAGGAATCACATGACATAGAAATTGTACTTACGTCCTTCTTCTCCTTAGTAGGCAACATATTCTGGTCAGTCTATGCAACAACTAACTGAGCTATGTTTCCAGTAATCATGCAAAGAGTTAGCAAATATCGCAAACCCTATGGGAGAGATCAATTTCCTGAGTGACTTTGAATCTCAAATTTGAAGCTCATCATTCCAGATATCCCTGAAAAAATTAGTTTCCCGAGAGGATATTTTATGACTAGTCTTGAAGAAAGCATACTTGAGAGGGAGTCGGTGCGAATTGAACCAAATTTTATTATCCCTTCGGTTTAACCAGTTATGAATAGAGGGATTAGCTTTCTATTTGCGGTATTAGAGGCTTGGAAGGCCCATTGAAAAAAGATGGGACCCTTAAATTGAAAGTGTTGACAACTGATACAGTTGGTGTTCAAATCTAACCCAGACTAGGCAAGGAATCCAATAGGGTGGATGTTAAGTAAAAAATGTCTGAACAAAGAAGCCAAGGAGTCACTTGAGCTTAGAGATCTGTAAACTCATCGTTTAGGGAGACAAACTATCACACATTTGAATACGGGGATCCTTTTATGTTCAGTAGATCCCCAAAGGAAGTTCAGGAGGATTGACTTACCTTGTTGCATTTGAAATTTTGTAGGAGTGTAACCAAAAAGGTGGAAGATAATGGCCAAGGCAACGTAATGGTTATGTGGAAAAATCTTGAAAGCTAAATTGGAGGAGGGATTCTTCCACTTGAGAGCTTTGGCTTTGATCTTTTCCAGAATTCATTCCCATTTGTTTTTTGAGGGGACACCAAAACCCAATGGCATACCCAGAAGCATATAAATTTCCCCTTCAGCAATTGTCTGGCCTCTAGCTTGGATAAGGAAGTCCAGTTTATCTTAGAACTGCTAGCATCATAGAGAGTGGTGAGAGCAGTCCAAAAATGAGAAGTTATTTTGATCATTCTGAATGGTGGCATTGGTATCATCAGCATAAGTTTGTAGCACAATGTCTTCTTGGTTTTGAGGATCAATTGGATATTCTTTTGCCTAAAAGGAAAAGAGCTTTTTCAATCGACCATTATTTAGGAGGTCTACCAAAGTTAGCCGCGCACCTCTCTTTCCAGATCTTCTTGATATAGTGTTGAGGAACAGTTGATCGCTTCACCCAGAAGTGCTTGCTTCCAGTTGATTTGACCTTGCAACAACATGATTTTCCCAAGGGTTCACCATATCAATAATGACTTGGGGCATGTAAAGAAGAGGTGTCCTAAGTCCTCGTTGGCATGAAGGCATCGCTTACACCATGGAGGGGCTCCAAAAATTTTGTTAGCTTTTACATTGGTCCAAATTCCTTGGTGGAGGACTTGCCACATAAGAATTGATTTTTTAACCTCGATGAGGGGATGCCAAAGGGATTAGAACATAAGATCCCATCTAAAACTCGACCAATCCAGACACCATCTCTTATTTAGCGTGACACGAAGGTCCACATTCTTCTTGAATCTCGGAATTTTATCAAGATTATGGTTGTTCCATCTAATCAAGGTGAGGGGGTTCATGCCAATAAGGAGGAGAGTCCTCAAGCACTCTCAAGCATTGGTTCTACTCTACAACATGCATCATTCTTCATAGTACACTCCTAGTTGAGTCAATATCTTGAAATATAATCCATTGCATGTTTCTTGTTTCGAGAAATGTTTCCACAAGCAGAAACCTTTGTTCCAAAGCTTCCTAGCTTCTTGGAGGTTCCAAGGCTCGACGCCGTTGATGCTCTTGATAGGGAACAAGATCGAGTCATTTTATCTAATAACGAGAACCCATTTCCAATAATTTTTTTCTTTTTGTGCGAAACATATATACAAGTTTTGGTTCGTCAGTACGAGCGCCTCAAAGTTTGTTATAGGTTTAGTGAACTTGACAAGACAGTTCTATTCAAATTTTTGAGATACAATCATTTTTCTGCATTAGGGTATTTCAATTAATGGCCATGGTTGAAAGCAATGATGTATTCTGTATATTGGCTGTTGAGGATAAGTTGGATGGTACCAATTACCCATTATGGGCATATATGATGCGTCATGTATTGGTCGCAAAAGGACTATGGAATATTATGCAGGGTGTTAAAAGATGACCTACTACACCTGCTAATACAGTTATTGAAGGTGATGGACATGGCATTGAAGATGATGATCTTCACGTTCCTGTTTGTGCTATGGTTCTTGTTGCACCTATTGTGGAGCAACTTTGTTGGGATGGCAGAGATGCTCATGCCCATGCATTGATAGTCTTGTCTGTCAAACGTGCCATTATCACTCATATTCTCTCTTGCAAAATAGCAAAGGAAGCTTGGGATACACTTACCACTTTGTACTAGGCAAGAAATGAGGCTCATCTTGCTTACCTCCAAAAGTAGTTGGAGAGTCAGTATATGAATGAAGGAGATTCTATGGATAGTTTTTGACAAAGGTCAAAGATTTGAAGGAGCAGTTGATTTCTGTTGATGAAGTCTTGCTAGACACTTCACTTGTGCATATTGTTCTAAATGATCTTCCATATTCATATCAGAGTTTTGTTTCTACTCTTTGGTTGATGATGAAAGACATTCCAAATGCCTTAACATTTAAGCTTAACATTTAAGGAGAATTAGTCTCTATTTTGTTGCAGGAGGATCAATCTAGGTAGAATAGGTCCATCATGTGTGTAGCAGATGAAGCTTTCTTAGCTAGTCAAAAGGACAAAGGTAAATGGAGCTCATCTACTAGTAAGTAGAAATCTGCTAATTCTATAGAGTCACAAAAGGAAGAGAAAGGCTAGAAAAAAATAAAAAAACAAAAATTGTTTTGCAAATACTGTAAGGAAATGACCATGTCATAAAGAGTTATCCAAAATTGGATACAAAAGAGGCTGGAATGGTTGTTGTAGAGGCCTCTACACCTAGAACAGTCTTCTAATCTTGTGCAGAATGAAGAATGGGTAATTACTACTGTTTGTACTTATTAACCATCTTCTCATGAATAGCGTATGTCTGCAGTAGACTCAGATGTTTGGTACTTTCACAGTGGGGCAACCAAACATATTACCTCACAGTTTAGTTTCTTCAATTCACTTGAGCGTGCCCCTACATGGAACATTGTCACATGCGCTAACAACTCCTCTTGTCATATGATCGGAGTTGGTAACATCATTCTGAATACTACGGATAGTAGTTCTTTCACATTGTTAGATGATTTGTTTGTGCGAAGGATCAATTTGTTATCAGTTTCAACGTTAGCCAAGTTCAGCTTGGTTGTTGATGAAAGACGTACAATTCATTATCTGTCAAATGGTGATACTATTATTGCTTTTGGAATTTTATGTCATGGGTTGTATAAGCTCATATATTATGCAAAATATGTGAATGATTCAGCATGTGCAGTTCAAGATTCTCAGGCTATGTCAAATGCAAAGCTTTGGCATGCACGCTTTGATCATCTAAATTATGCTAGTTTGTTACGCCTGTAGAAATTTGAAATGGTATCCTCTCTGCCCAAACTTAAGGCACCTTGTAAACATGTTTGTGAAGGTTGTATTTTTGGCAAAATGCAACCTTCCTCCTTCCCAAAAGATGGTTTAGTTCAAGCTACTCAAAAATTGCAACTTGTTCACAGTGATGTCTCTAGTTGTATGCAGACATCCTCTTTTGGAAACTGACTTTACTTCATGACTTTTTTTTATGATTTTTCTATGCATGCATAGGTGTATCCACTGAAAGAAAATTCTGAAGTATTTATGTGCTTCAAATAATTTCTAGTTTTGGTTGAAAGTCTGTCAACATGTAAAATGGGAACCCTCCCTTTTGATCGAGGGAGCCAATACATGTCTTTCAATTTTGATAGATTTTTGGCTGAGATAGAACAAAACATAAGTTTATAGTGCCATATACACCTCAATAGAATGGTGTTGCTAAAAAGAAGAATTCACTCATGGAGATGGCGAGGTGTATAGTCAAAAGTCAGGCTTTACCACATAGCTTCTTTTTTCAAGTTGTTATGTATGCAACATATGTACTTAACATGTGTCCCACCAAATCATTGTAGTCTATTACTCCATATAAAGCTTGGCATGGTTGCAAGCCATCTGTTTCTCATTTGCATGTCTTTGGTTGTCTGTCATATGCATTAGTGCCTAAATAACAATGTAGAAAAGTGGATAATAAAGCAGTAAAATGTATTTTTGTTAGGTATAATTTTGAAAGCAAAGGCTATTGTATCATCCACAGGTTAAACACATTTTGGTTAGCCATGATGTTTTTGTGGAAGATGCATATTAACCATTACTTTCATGTACTAAGGAGACATCAGTTGGCTCCAAAGACGTGTATTACATTTTGCTGCCTCTTTTTACATGCAGACATTCAAGTGTTGGTCCAAATGAGGCACTTTCTCAGCCTTTATAGATTTCACATGATGATGCAGATCCATTTTTTATGTAGATTTACATGATGCACCTGTTGACGAGAGGGCTGGTATAGAGGAGGCAAAAACTATGCCTAAATGATTAGTGCAAATTTTGTGAGATAGCAAAGTAGATGCATATATATCGTACCCATTCAAGCTCATACTGCTTCTTTTGCATTAGATTGCTATGCTATGGTTACCTCTAGTCTTTCTTATGAGAATGAGCCTATTGCTTTTGATGAAGCACAAAATTTAAACAATTGGATGGTTGCCATGCAATCAGAATATGATGCTATTATGAAGAATGGTACTTGGTCTTTATGTGATTTGCCTCTAGGCAAAAGGCCATTGGTACTAAATGGGACAAGCTAAGACATAAGCCTGATGGAACAATTGATATGTATGAGGCTAGGCTTGTTGCAAAAGGTTATGCTCAAGAAAGAGGCATTGATTTTGATGAGACCTTTGCATCCATTTGTCAAATGATTATCTTTCATAGAATTTCTGCACTTGCAGCTCATCCTAGTTGGAATGTACATCAATTAGACATTAAAAATGCATTTGTGAATGGTGACTTAAATGAAGAAGTGTATGTATTTCAACCTCATGGTTTTATGCAGAAAGGGCATGAAAATAAAGTGTGCAGGTTGAAAAAGGTAATATATGGTTTGAAGCAAGCACCACATGCTTCATATAAAAAGATACATGCCTACTTGATTGCATATGGTTTTGAGAACAATCCAACACAGAGAAGCATGCAAATGATGTGCTCATGATCTTTGTTATCTATGTTGATGACATGCTACTCAATGGTCCTAATGAGAAGAATATTGTTGATTTTAAGGCTGATTTGCATGCCTCTTTTGAGATGTTAGATTTCACGCATTTGCATCATTATTTGGAATAAAATTTTTCTTGATTACAAAGCTTTTCGTCTTGTTTTCTTTGATGATATACTTGTCTATAGTGAGAATGATAGTGACCATGAAAATCATTTAGCGACAGTCTTTATTTGTTACATATAAATAAAATTTATGCCAATCTTGAAAAGAATTCTTTCTTTCAAAAAGAATTTAGAGTATTTAGGACATTGTTTCTAGTCAAAGCGTTCATGTAGATCCAAAGAAAATTAAAGTAATTGAAGAATGGCATGTACCTCAATTTCTGAATGATGTATGCTCTTTTCTAGGGTTAGCTAGTTTTTATAGAAATTTTGTAAAAGGATTTTCTTATTTAGCACTTCCACTCACCTTATTAGTGAAGAAAAAGTTAAAATTATCATGGGGATTAGCACAACAATCTTTTGAAAAACTCAAACATGCACTTTCTCATGCAGCTATTTTGCAATTACCAAATTTCGCACAACCTTTCCAGGTCATTACAGATGCTAGTGGTTTAGGTATAGGTGTTGTATTAATGCAAAATGATCATCCCATATGCATTCGAAAGTAGGAAACTTAAACCTTCTGAAAAGAATTATAGTACATATGACAAGGAACTCTTAGCTTTTGTGCATGCTTTAAAAATTTGGAGACATTACCGTATGGGATCTGAAGTTCGAATCAAAACAGACCAACAAGCTATTAAGTATTTATTAAGTCAACCATTGATTTCCAAAACACACATTAAATGGGCTTCATTCATACAAAATTTTCAACCTTTAATTCAATATCAACTTGGAAAAGCTAATGTCATAACTAATGCCCTTAGTCGTTTCCCATGCCCACAAAAAAATATTGTTTCAATCAATAATATTTTTTGCTATTCATATTTATTCATTTCATGACATGATTCCTACTTATGCATCTGATTTGTATTTTTCAGAAACATGGAATGCTTTCAATAATTCCACAACATTTAGCGAGAATCACTACACTTTTCATAATGGATTCTTGTATTTCCAATGTTCAAAAAAAAAAATTATTCCCTTCAATACCCAAACCTTAGAGCATAAATGTTTCCATATATTAAGTAAAAATTTCCCAAAAATTTCCAAGTATATTTACACCTAAGATTATTCACACACTGTATCCGTAACAGATAAAACACTTTCAGTCTTCATGACATTGGAGACAACCTTAAGTTACCTTGTCCCTCACTTGGGTATGAAGTTCATAGTCAGATTTCAATCAGAATTCTCTCAAGCGAGAATGTTCATGCACATCCCATTGCTTATAAAACATTAACAAGATGGTGAAAGGTTCTGAATTATACAAGGTAACGTGCATCTTCTGCTGTTCGTGGAGACATTTTAATCAAACTCAGATACGTTTTTGCTATGCTCAGATGGATGTTAGGACACCACTTGTATCTACAAGTGGATTTCCCTTGATGTTTTGGAACATCACACTTCATATGACTGAAGAAGTGGCTTGAAATGGCCAGTTCCAGTTGAGAGTTTCGTTACTATAGAGGATATTTCTTGTTTGTGATCAACTGTTTTGGCACAAATCTTCCAAAGCTGAATTGGATGTCAGAAGATAACTTCTGAATCTACCCACTACAATCTATGGTGACAGTAAGTGTGCATCAAGAGTCTACATATCCAATGTTTCATGCTCTCAAAAGCACAAAAACAATGAATTCGACCCCTCTTTTTGTGGTGGTTTTTTTTTTTTTTTTTTTTTTGGGGGGGGGGGGGGGGGGGGGGGGGGGGGGGGATTTCTCATGGAGAGCTATCACTTATGTCTTACACAACAAAAAACTTCCCGTGAAGCCTCTACTTCAAAATACATTTTCGGCTTTTCACAAAATTTCGAGCCCTTATGTTGTTGTAATAGGCACTGAGTTCACAATTCGATTTGCATCGCTTATTAACAGGGATTTGTAAACATGTTTTGTTAGCAGCTGTGTTGAAACTCTGTATGCATGCATCAGTCCATCTCTCTGCCCGCCCGCCCGCCCGCCCGCCCACCCACCCACCCACCCACCCACCCACCCACACATGCATACATAGATGATACATACATATACATATATATCAACCATCCATCCACCCATACATGCACATATCCATGGTGAAAAATCACTAGAAAGTTCACTATATAAAGATCACCATAGAACCCAGAAAAAAGAACATGAATTACATGCATGTGCACACACGAGTCATGTCCACAGATTTTTCCATCCACAAGATAGCAAAGAACATTGACAGGATGATAATTTACAAAACAGTGGGCCAATAGCATGCATTTTCTACATGGCAAAAAGGCATGCTCATCAACTTTATGGCACATGTACTAGAGCCCAAGTAAGACTGCAAGTACACATACTGTCATGCCTATCGTGAACCTGCAGGAACCCATGATGCCTAGGAGTGCTGTAATATTATGATTGATCACACATTTCCACAGTTGCATGCATCCATGCTTGAGCACAAGCCTAATACATGGACAAAGAAACAGATTGAACTTAAGAGAGCAAGCAATTCACCCTAAAAGCCAAAGTCTTCTTTACAAGTAGAAACCCCATAATTTGGGATCTGTGGAAAAGTAAGTCCCTCCAAATATGGTATACATCAGACCAAAAAATTCCAGTTGTGATTTTCAGCAAGTCTTGCTCATCAAAGCCTCTGCAAGAAGCTCAAACCCATTTGACGACTTAGAACTCTATCTAGCACTAAAACGAGGACAAAACATTCCTTTGTTCCAGATTTCAAAAATACTCTGAATGCACGAGTCATTAAATGAACCAAACGGTTAATCATTGAGCTGTAACACACAGCTTACTTTCTGAGAGTGGTAAGAAAGATTGAGATCAAGTTTTCCACCAACAATTTGTATCTAAATGTACAGCTAAAACTTAATTATCCTCCAGACCATGAATAAGTGGATTTCAAGAACTGCTGTTTCTGAAACATGGCATGAGAAATTGATGAACACAGACCCCTCTAAGCCATCAATCAGTGGGTTTCAAGAGCTTCACCAGGTTGGAATTCAGAAACAAAAAATATTGGAAGTAAATCGACCATCCAGACAGCATCATGTAACCTAAGTGGTATAGGAAGATGTTTCTAGAGTTTAAAGCTCACAACTTATTTGTGATCCTTAATTTCCTTAATTTAAACCTCAGAACTTAATTTGCAACACGTGAAAAATAAATTCCATCAATCAAGCTCAACCATAAAGAACATGATGTATACATGCACACAAGCCTAAGCTCTCTTGCAGCGTAGTAATCAAGTCGAAGTATCACCTTACATACACCTTGGAAACAGAAATGTTGACCAAAAATGGACATTGAAATCCATTGACATTATTTTGGTGTCCATCACACAGACACTCATTTAATCTGCTGTAGCCTGTCGTGCAAGACAAACAAACTGTTATGCCTTCAAATACTTCAACACCTTTTGCCTCAAACTAATGATCATGATGCTTTCTCTCGAACAGTCCATCCGGTCCTGCAGTAGAATTAGCTTATATATAACATATTTCTTACAAATTGAGCAACAGTATAAACATCAAATTGCCTCACCCCATGGAAACTCCTTGTTGCGAATGTGCAGGTATGAGTATTCCTGCAGAATACATCAAAAGCTAAGCCACATATGTTTGATACAATCATAGTTGCAATGAACAGGAGAAGAATAGAAAAGAGATCCTTAAATAAACATACAGGTCTCTCATGCTCTTCGTGATGTTCACCACCGACAAAGTTGTATATGGTCAATGAGATAACAACGGCAAAGCCAGCTACTGTGATCCGAAACCATTTCTTTGCTTCCTCTATAAAAACAAAATACATAAGAAAATGCACCCAAGCAGTATAAAAGAAGACATTAAAAAACTACAGTGAAGTCAAATAAAGCCGCTACTCGAAAATAGACAGGCCACAAAAAAATCGCATGGTTATAGCTATAGTGTCCTCTGAGGTCAGAGGCCTCTACATGTCACTCTTATGTCTGGCCCAGTATCTCACCCCCCAGAGCACCCATTATGTTTGACAAACATGATAATTTTTTGCTCAATCGGAGCTCCAAAAGGTGATACGCTCTAGTTTTTGATGGAGTTGTGAGACAAAAAATTCCTGCCACTTCTATCCATATGATTTCTGCCAATCCAAATGCAGAAGTCTAAACATGTGACTTCTTAGAAGTTTACACGGGTGGGGCATCATAGATGGAAGCACACTACACTTTCTCTCACATCAATGTACATATGAATGTTGGAAGTCAATGTACATATATGGTCAACATTCCAGCAATTCTACATTTTGGACTTAGAATTTTTTGTGCAGTTTGGGTAAAACTTTTTTAGGCTAGATAGATAGAGCTTGGCGAGAGCTCTCTAGTGGTATGCTTTATTTCTTCATCAGAGGTCAGAACAGGGAGAAAAGCCAAACCCTAATTCAGCTAAAATGGAGGAAAAGCAGTTTATGAAGTCCAAACTTGAAATAGCTAGGTCATATTGTCAATTTGGCCAAAAGCAACTAAATTAGGCGATCCAATTTAAAACAAAAGCTATTTTTAAATGTGATCGCAATTTTTCAAGGAAAAAGCAAAAGCCATCGTAAAAATTAACCATAGCATCTTTGGAGGGCGATAAAGCTGATTTTCGAAGAAGTTTTTTGCATGGCTTTATTTTGGGAGTAAAACCTATATAAGGAGCATGTGGGCACACTTCTTGATATTCACAAGCTAGAGTTTTGGAGTTCTAAAGCTTTGGAGTTGAAGATTTGGTGAAGGAGAGGCTACTCTCTTGGAGCAAGTAGTCTTCTACAAGTTGAAGGCAGCTATCTTTTGTAAGTTAGCCTTATATTCTGTTTTTAGGGTTTCTGTACCCTAATTTCAGAATTAGGGTTTGCTGATTTTCAGATTTGTTGCACTTTCTTGTGAGGTTAGTTTCACTTCGTTGCTCATTCGCTTCACACACACTCAGATAATAACAATCATCATCTTCTTGGCTATTCTTCCATTAGTGAGTGCACCACATTATATGGTTGAGTAGTACTCCCATGTTGTAATTTGGACATCTATTTTTTAGTGAGTAAGCATCTTGCTTATGTTCCCTATCCTTGTCTCAAGATCTCTTTCTTTCTATCCCTCACATATCATCTTGATTAATTAAGTGTGTATGCTCAAAGGTTTTTAGCATTGGAACGATCTTGGGGCCCCAAATTCCAACAATTAACTAGGGGCACACATACACTTCAGACAAACTGCCTTTCTAAAACTTCACAAGTAATGTCTAATCCGTGCATTCTAAACCAAATCAAGCTCCCACCGATTACATATAGTGCTAATGCTGATGCTTTGCAACTTTTAATGCCATCATGTGTGAATTTACCGTGATCCATTTGTCATATGTTGGTTAAGATGCTGCGTACAAAAATCATTTGCTTTTCTGAGAAATCAATGAATGAAAACATTCATGGGCTGAAATATAATCCTTCTTGATTGTGCATAGTGCAACAATACCTTGAAGTCTGAAACTAGCAGCATTACACCATCAACAATAGCAAGAACAGCCACTAGTGTAAGAAAAACGCCACATGTCACATGCTGTATCTACACAATATCCCTGATTTCTGCATTGAAATCTCCCTAGCATATAATCTATCATAAGTGCACCTGAAGTACACCAAGATAGATTTATTTGCCTCTATGTTGCTTTCAAGATGACACAAATCTACCGGTTGCTTCCCCTTGCATGAGCCATGCAACAGTAGAATTGTTGTTATTATTGAATTTTACATGATTATAAGGTCAAATTCATCTCAATCTGAAATGCATGAAACACAAACATGTACGTTTGAAAAAGCAATCAACAACAAATTGCAGCCAAAGAGTAAGACTAAGCCAAAGCATAGAAAAAAATATACAGCCAAAACATAGAAAAAATACACAATGGGTAGACAAAATTAAAGATGGACAAAAAATAAAGACATGTTATAGTAAACATACATACATGCATAAATACATATACACACATACATAATACACATATACATACACACATACATACATACATGCATGCATGCAGGCAGGCATACATACATATAATATACATTTGGAGGATTAAATATTCATCTATATTAAGAGCACAGATTTTATTTATGTGAATAAAGCATATGCCTTTGAAAAAAAAATGTAAACAAGGCTTTCTATCATACTCCTCTGTTAACAAGGGTCTTCCCATTTGTAACTTCCTTTTGTTAACACGGGCCTTCTATTGGACGTAAATGTCCAAGATATTTCATACATACATTTCATGTACATTTTACACCCATGTTGGAGCTCTCTTTGAGAGCTTTCAAAACATATTTGTATTATTTCTTTGACCACAATTTTGGCCATCTGTGAAAATTTTTATACCATCTATAACTTTCCGCTCATTCGATCAATGTGATATGGCCAAGGTGACCCCAAACGGTCCTTTTTGAAAAAACTAGACTTGCAAGAAGTAATGAGATCATATGCAAAGAGTAAATTAAATTCAAAAAGATGTAGCCTATAGATATTAGATACTCACGAAATCTCTCTCAAGCTGATTATTACACGCAATACATCTCAAACACCAAACCCTACTAGAAAGCTTGATCTTCTTCATAAGGTGTCTTGGATACAAGAATGAAAGTGAGAACTCAACCCATATTTTATGCGAATTACAAATTAGATTCCATCTAAATGAAAAGCATGTTTTTTGCTCAAAAACAATCTTTCACCTCTAAAAAACAAGGAATCTAAATATTTTTAGCAAAAAAGTGTCATCCCCCCAACAATTCAACAATGTGTTGCTTACTAAAAATATGACTTTGCTTTTTTATTGAAAAAATTGCTTCCATTCAAGCTACTAACAACAGAACCATAATAGATCAAATATTATAGCATAATTTGTCGAAATTTGATAACATTTCGCTTTCTATTGACGTTGAGTGCCTGCATTATTAATAATAAAAAAATAACAACAGAAAACCTTATTTTTATATTAGTCATAAATTTAGGAATGGATATGATGAAAAAATCAAATTTCTCCTACATCCATCCCCACAAAATTTTATTGAGCAGAAAGCTTTCATGTTACACATGTTTCTGTTGTTTGATATTTCCACGATTATCTTTAGTTAGAAGATAAAAGAGTCAAACTTCTTTATCTTCTCCAACTTGCATATGGTCACAAATGTCAATGAAAATCAGCTCCAATATGTTTTATTCTCGCATGAAATATTGGATTCTTTGTTACATCCACTTTGATTATACTTGAGGACCAAAGTAGATAGAAAAACTTTGAAATGTCAATCATCTCAAAGTTTTTGCAACCAAAATCACATTATAGAAGTGTATATGGCTCTACTCACAACACCGTAAGGTGGAGGAAGTAGCAATTTTTTGCTTTTTACTGGCCAAGAAATCAACAAATTTCCCATTTAAAAGCAAGATCTAATTGTAGATATGGTGTCCCAATTTTCATCAAAAACTAAGTCAATATATCTCAAAAGTTTATAATGATTCATATTTAAAAGGATGAGGCATACTCAAGTATACCTCTCAGATATCTAAAAATTTGTTTCACAAATTCCCAATGTCAATTTGTTGCATCACATGTGAACTTGCTTCACTAGATTGAAAAACTTCATATACAATGTATGCTCTAGTATTGCATAAGTTTATGAGACATTTAGTTAGTAAACTTCATAACAAGTAATGTTAAGGTATGGATCATCATCAAAATTGATTGAATACTTCACATTTGGCTCCAAGCGAGCACTAATTGGCTTGCAATCTTTCATATTAAATATATCAAGTAATTCAAAAGCATTATTTTGTTTGTGATTGATAGAACCATTTAATTGTTTAAATCAAATACCATTATACCCAATAACAATGATGAAGTAGCCTATCAACTCAACAAGCACTTTGCATTGCATCACAACACATTGCGAACGTTGCAACATTGTGATGTTGTGTTGCGAACGCTGTGATGGGGATGTCATAGTATTGAGATGATAGTATGCGTAATGGAGCTCATCTAGCCTTCTGGTTGACTACCATGATTCTTATATCTTTCTTGAATTGGGTCATGTTAAATAGATACAACGATGAATCCACACAAACCACGAATGCACTCCAAATAGGTACATGCCACCATGAGCTCATGGTAGTCAACCATGAAGGCCATATATCATAGGCTCCATTATGCATAGAATCAATTGAATAATATGGAATATGCCTTCTTGAAGTTCAAATTCATCCGACCTTATGAGCTAAAGATAATAAATACAAGCACAAATACATAAGAAAATACAAAACCAACCACAAGAGAATGCGCAAAAGAAACATATTAAGATAAATCATGAAAATAACATTAAAACGTGAAACCGAAATTGAAAAGAATAAATCATTAAAAAAAATAATATAAAGCAAGTAAATAAGTAATCCAAGAAAAATAAAATGCAATTTTTAGGAATATTTGAATTACAAAAAACAATAATTTTAGAAGTTCAATCTTCAGCCTTCTCTTCCATTAGCTTGAAATTTGAAAGGCACAACTCATGCACCCAAGAACCCCCTTTATCCCCCGCTTCCAAGGACTAAAATCAGGGAAGAGTACGAGTATTGAACCTTGGACATTTGTTCCAAGGTTAAAAAAAACAATAATTAACATAAATAAATTAAAAAAATCACGATAAACTAAAATAAGAAATTAAAAAAACTAAGAAAAAGCTTAATCAAAGATATAATAAACAATAAAACATAAGATTGTTCTAAAGAAACCAAAAAAAAAAGAGTGCATCTCTAACTTCTATATCAATCCTAAACAATAAGTATAATAACTCAAAGCATATCACGCATAGCTTGGACAAGGAACTTATTGCATCCCTACTCACATCATCAATGCTCTAGACTAGAGGGTTAATGTCATTCCTATGCATCTCATCAATGCCTTAAAATATTGTATTTCAATCTTTATCATGCATAGTTTAAACAAGGAACTATCACATCCCTACTGATATCATCCATGCCCTAGGTACAAAGTATATATCCCCACCAATATCTACTTAGTATAAAGCTAAGTACACACTCTCACTCATACACACCACTAACATGAACTCATAGGAAGCTTCCCAAACCAAGTTACTATCACTTTCGAAAGTGATGGGTAAAATCAAACATAGTAATGCTTCGCACAATAATAATACCTAGAACAACGTGATAAGATGAATGCTAAAGATAGAGAAAACTAAAAAGGATGCATAGTTGATAACTTAAAAAGAATACACACCTATTGATTGGTCAAACATCCAACAAAGATTCCACAAGTGAAAACTACGTGTCTAAAATATAACATATATATATCAAGATGAAACCAAAACCCATCTACCCCAAAAAGGAATTGCAAACTATTAACCCGTTGTGGTCAACAACAAAACTAGCTGTCCATTCAATTATGCATATGGTATCACTTAAATACTACGATATCCCCACTAACATCATCAATGCCAAACACTAAATATAGAACTAAGAACAAATACATGCTCCCACATACATGCACCTATAAGTAGAATACCCTCCACATGAATCATCACGTTGATAATATCTCCATAATGAAAATAAATATGGTACAAGAGTGGATAGACTATTATAAAACTTTCTTGAATAAAGGAGGCATGAACTTTCCCATACCATGCTCTTGATGTTGAGGACAAAGGCCCAAAGAACACTCCTCGTGTATGTATGTACAAATCCTTTCAAATTATAGCTCTCTCTAAGAGTTTTCTAAACATACATTTTTTATATTTTTTAGCTCAAAATTGGGACCATTGTAAGTACTTTAAATGTCATAGGGTCCCTTGGACCTTTCAAAGGTGGGCACACCTTAACCTATCTCATACCTTTTGGTGCTGCCTAGATACATTTTGTGAGGCATCAAGCTCCAAAATAGACCACCTCAATTTTCGGTTGACCATGGCTGTCAATTGATCCCTAGGGGACAAATCTTCCACATGTTAGGTATTCTGTTGAGATTCAACATTTTGATGTGTCAACAATGGAGCTAGGCTCTTTCTAAGCTCGATATCAAGTTGGCATACCAAAAAGGTATGTAGAACAACCTGGCAGGGCAAGGTATGGTGGTTAACACATTCCTTCTTTCTTCGATTATCTACTCTCTCTCTTGTTGGAGACTGAAGGACAAAGAGATTGTTGAATTGGAAATTTGCAAAAATTTTCTCTTGACGAGATACCCTAACAAAGGGGGTGTCCCCAAAATTAACTCGGCTACTGGCATAAGCCAAAAGGACAAAGCTGTTTGGGGCATTATAGATATTGAAGGAATGGCCAATAAGTTGGTGGCCAAATTGCTAATTAAAGCATGGAGCAAGAGGGAAGCCTCATGGGCCAAGATTAATTTTAGAAACATAAGCTTTCTTAGGCTTGTGGGCTTTCCTGGGTGGAAGGATCTAAAACTTCTCACTCTTATGTTCTCCCCCTATCCCGTGACTCCCAGAGGCTCGAGCTTAGTTTGGCATATGTGCCCACACAGGAGAACATTGCATACCTATCATTATGTCATGGAGAGATTCTCTGCTAGAGATATCAATTTGGCATACGTGGCCACACAAGAGAACATTGCATAGCTTTTCACAAAGGCTCTTCCTAGAGAGAAGTTTGAAGCTTTCCGCAAAGCTTTGGGTTTACTTCCTTTTGTGGATTGATTTCACATAGCTTGGCACTTCCTTATACATGAGTGTCAATTCCTAATTCATTGAATCACTCCAAGGGGGGATTTGTTGATATACTTAGGTAGTGATGTGTGTGAACACATTCGGATCGCAAGGGCACTTTTTTCCCTCTTTAGGAGGTTTTTTTCCTCGACTTGTATATACGCCTATAACCCTAACGAGTCAGTTATCTTTGTACATTCTCTTGGTAATACGTTCAATATTGTGTGTTGTGCTCCAAGCTTCTTCTTCTTCTTCTTCCTTGTGTTATTCGCGTGCTTCCGCAGACCTCAAACTCCAACACAAAAGTTTTGACTATTAAACTTCAAACGTGGTAGATTCAACTTTTTCTTCATCTCCTTCACTTTTTTGCAACAGCCTAAGCTTCCATTGCCTACCCCCTTCTTTTCTCATAAATCGCACTTTTCCTAGCCAAATTGGATATATTTGAATTGATGGGAAGCTCTCTACCCTTCCTTTTAGATTGGTATCATAATCATAGACGGCTTCCTCAACAAATTTGTCACTACAACCCACATTCAAGCTAAAGCAACATTTCAACAATAGTTCTGAAAACTCATGAACTTTCCCATACTATACTCTCAATGTTGAGGGCAAAGGCCCCAAGAATACTCATTGTGTATGTATGTACAAATCCTTTCAAATTATAGCTCTCTCTAAGAGTTTTCTAAACACACTTTTACGTATTTTTTAGCTCAAAATTGGGACCATTGTAGATATTTTAAATGTTGTAGGGTCACTTGCACCTTTTAAAGGTGGTTACCCCTTAAATTATCTCGTGGTGCCCAAGAGGCTTCATATTTTAATAAAACTCTTCCTAAGTCCCAAAACTTTTGACATTTAAACTTCAAATGTGGTACATACAACTTTTTCTTCATCTCCTTCAATTTTTTGCAAAAACCTAAGCTTCCATAGCCTACACCCTTCTTTTTTTTTAATGCACTTTTCCTAGCCAAATTGGATATATTTGGTATCAACACAAAGCTCTACATTCTTTATCAATTGGTATCATAATCATAGACTTCTTCTTGTTCAAATTTGTTAGAATCGCTTCCATACTTCAACCCACATTCAAGCTGAAGCAATATTTCAACAATTTGAAGGCTTCAATTGCTATAAATCTTCACTTCTCATAATAAATCACCTCTGGCATGTACTATAGATGTAACCCAATGCTAGAAAAGCATATTTGTAGGTATATATTGTGAAAATGGCTCTCATTTCAAATGGGAAAATCTCTCTTGAAGATATGGTTGGCTAGAATTTTAAATTTTCATTACAACAATAGTTCTAAAACCTTGAGAACAAAAGCATAACACACTCAAAACAAAGAATACGTGACAAGACAACTTTTGCATACATCCATGCATGCAAGCAAGCACACATTATAATCTTAAAGATAACATGAACAATTAAATATACATAGACACACATCGAATTAAAAATAAATTGTAACAAAAATAAGGACAAAAGAGCAAAATTATTTTTTTTAAATAAATAAATGTTGGTTTTCTCCGTTTTTTACTTGCAAGACTAGATTACTAATATAAATCTTCAACCTAAACTAGTAACATCTATACGTACATTGCCCATAGAAGTAATTCTTCATAACTTAATGTCAGGATTGGAACTAGCATGCACACCACTTTGCAAAAGATGGACAATGATGTCGAATGCAGTTCAGTTCAACAATGTAAAAGAGCTAAATCTACCAAGAAGATTCCATCTCAAAAAAGTAGAAGCTCTCAGCACATTCAATGCCCGTTTTACCAATTCATACATCCTGTGATAATTATTTGTGCTCACTACATTGAAGAGAGTCTAAGAGAAATTGGCTTAAAAGAATTGAGCAGCACTGCACTAAAGGAATTGAATGAGATTTAAATTATATACGGTCGTAATCATCCTTGTACAACACCTGGCACAAAGATATCGCAAGAACTTGTATAGCCTGATCCAAAAGAAAGAATAGCTTTCGAACAGAAATAAAAAATCATAGATGATACTTCATAAGGGTTTAATTCATCAGACCTCCATAAATGACTAGTTGCTTCTCTCTCTCTCTCTCTCTCTCTCTCTCTCTCTCTCTCTCTCTCTCTCTCTCTCTCTCTCTCTCTCTCTCTCTCTCTCTCTCTCTCTCTCTCTCTCTCTCTCTCTCTCTCTCTCCCTCTCTCTCTCTCTCTGCGTGTGTATGAGAGAGAGAGAGGAGGGGATCTGCATAATAATAAGATGGTTTCTCTCTCGCACAGATACACAGAGGGAGGGGCGATCTGCACAATAATAAAATAGCTAAAAACATTACTTGCATTTTCTTCGACGGCCGCATGACCCGACGCGGAAAAGGCACGAGATGGATTCGATCTTGCTGAGACAGGAGCAGCTATCAAGTTGTGCCCACGAAGAACAGAGGTCAATCGCTGTCTCGCGGCATGCGCCATAGTTCGCTTCTTTCCTGTCTGTCAATCGCCGAGAATCGAAGCCTGCTTTCAAATCGTGGAGAAAATGCTTCGCCTAGATCCTTCGTGGAGGGTAAGGCCCAAACCAAATCAACAAAGGAAATCAATAAATAACTAAAAGGAAGCTCGCAGAAATCAAACCTTCGCCTGAGGGGGGCGAGGGTTCAATCCCTTCCGGCCACATGGAAGCCACATGGAAGGGACATCTAAAACTTGGAATGATGAAGCATATGGCTGATGTGCCCTGCGGTAGTTATGACCTTCATTAAATCCAGTCTTGTAAATTCTTGTTCTTGTGGGATAAGGGGGGTCCCATGGGTACTATGCCTTCCTTGTACAGTTTCAATTTCAAAGTTAAAGCCCGAGGGAGTAGGCCTCGGCCGAACCTCCATTTTTTATTTTTATTTTTATTTTTTTTTAACCTTCACCTCCCTCTTGAGGTGGGGTGTGAGTTCAACCCCCCTGATGCGGGGCAGAATTGTGCTTTCGGGCGTGGAAAAAATGTGGTGCCTTCGGACCATGGAATCTGTGTCTTGGAGCAAAAAGTCGTGTAGTGCTTTCGAGCCAGTTTAAATCTCGTTTATTGTAAGTCCTTCCCGGTCTGAGTCTAACCCCTGTTCTTGTGGGATAAGGGGTGTCCCATGGGTACTAAGCCCTTTCTTGTACAATTTCAAAGTTAAAGTCGGGGGAGTAGGCCTCGGCCGAACCTCCTTTATTAAAAAAATAAATAAAAATAAAAATTGAAAAAAAAAAACAAACCTTCGCTAAGCGTGGTGAATTCACACTATCCCAACGGCACATCCCTATTTTTCTCTCGCCTCCAGTATGGAGATTTACACAAGGCGGTACTTACAATAGGTGCAAAATCATCTTAACTATTTCATTATCAATTCAAAACTGGACAACCTTAGATTTTTCATGTTTCACTTGTCTCCATTTTGTTCCGAGGGGGTGAAGCCGGTAGAACATTATGTGGATCTCGAACATTTTTACATTGATCGCAGCCAACAAGTTTTTGCCACATCATCTCCTTCTTGTTGCCGCCGCATTGTGTGAAGCCATTGTAAAAATACCCTCTACATCAAGCGTGGGGGGTTAAGGTTATGCTTTCGATTGGTTAAGTCAATATTTTCAAGTGCATGGACAAGATCAAATGTATTCATATGTGAAAGGTTGTCTACCCCTTACCTCTAAAATGAAAAGAGTACCTCTATCTACAAAGTTAGTGCGTATTATTCATATTTTTGTTCTCATCTCTAAAAGAAATAAAAGACATGAGAATATATTTTTACAATTATCAAAAAAGGACACACGATTGTGTTTGATTCAATTTTAATTTCAGATAGTAACCTTACGATTCTAGTTAAAGGAACTTCAAGAGAAGAAGTTGCAGTGAAGCATCCATGAAGGAACTTGCACTCACACATTTCAATATGGTGGAGAGTCTCATCCATCAATGAAAAAAAGGAAATCATTAGGTAGAGAGAAATGCAAATGGAAGTTCACGAAACTCCATTTTGAAGCTTTTGACACTGTGAAAGTCCAACCCCTCTAAGTCAAACCAAGGTCAAATTTGATAAATGTCGCATCTCCAACAGCTTGACAACAAGATTTCACGATATTTTAAGTAAGTTTTAATATCTTTTCATAGAGATATGTGTGAACACGCTTAGGACTATCAAAGCACTTTTTGAAGGGGATCTTCCCAGCTCCTCATAGTGTAGCTTATCGTTTTGGATGGCATCACAATCCTTTTTATACTTGTCATTGTAAACTCGCACAAACATGCAAAAAACAAAGGAACGAAGAGTACGAATTTGTGTATGCAAATTTCACAAATGGATACTTAGATAAAGGATTCATTCAACCTATGCAATCTCTTTAGGCAAATCCTATCCTCTTCGTAAAGAAGAAGGATGGGTCGATGAGGTTGTGCATCGACTATCAAGATTTGGATAAGTTTATGATAAATAATAAATATCCAATGCCTCAAATAGATGATTTGTTTGATCAATTGAAATGACCAAAGATAAGAGTTATTTGACCAATTGAAGATGTCCCCATGTCAGCTTTCATAACTAAGTATGGTTACTTTGATTTTAAGCATGCTTTCCATGCATGCACTTCATTCACCTATGTTGTGCACAAACACTATATTCATGCTTCCCTTTGTTGTGGTTAATTGAAGTCTTATGCCATGTGTAATAAAGTAAGTCTATGGTCTAAGGGTCCAGCCGATTCAAACATATATGAAATCGGATGCTATTTTGTCACCTGTGTATGGCCAAAGATGTCGAGACTAAACTTAAGTATAAGTTCATTTGCTCTCTTAACCAATTAATCCACTTAGCCTAATGGTTAAGTCTCAAGGTTATGAAGGAGGAAGTCTTGGGTTCAAACCCAATGGGACTCATGTAAGAAAATAACAGCACAGCGGAATAGACCTGTAGGCAGAGTTGAGAGAAAAACGAAGACAAAGATAGATGGAGACTGAGAGATAGAGAACTCAAACTCTCAAATTGTTGAGCGTAATGCAATTACAATGATGGTGTCATCCACCCTTGCAATGTGGAGCTTAGATGGCGATGTAGACAAACTCTAGATGAAGGGCTTACTAGTGCGCAATGCTATGTAAAGCTCAACCTGGGCCGTGCTTATATAGCTTTTACAAGGCGGTTCGGTATAGATAAATGTAGTCATGAGATACAAAATAGTCGGTAAAATATACGATCCGACAATATCTCCATGACCAGAAGTCCTACCGCCTCGGGCCTACGAGCCGAGGGATAGGCCCGGACCCCGCAGAAGGGGGCAAGCCCCCTCTGCACTCCCCCCATTAAGGTTCTATGGGGAAACCGCACGCCCTTATTTTCACCTTAAATGGCAACCGAATGACATGGAATTTTATGCCCTACCTAATCTAACAGCTAGGCTCACAAAGATCATCTAGAACCATCAAGGGTCACACATAGAACTCGTCTAACTTGGAAGTTTGGGTTCCACAAATGTCCGGGCTCTCATAATGGCTTCTCCTCATAACGAGGGCCTTACAACTTAGAGCACCCATTTGTGGTCACATGAGGGTGGAGTATTGAGCATATCTAACAGCTCATGGGGAGAGTGTTTTGCCCAAGGAGCTCTAGAGTCTTTTAACTCAAGGAGCCTTAACTCGAGTGTTGAGTACACTTACCACTAGTGGACTCTAGTGGAAGGTACTAAAGCCCTTACTTATTTCCCTAGTTAGCATGTACGGGAATTGAACCCACAACCTCAAGAGATATGTTTTATCCACTATCCTATTTTCACTTATTGACCCCATTCCTTTTAATTGATATTTAACATAACTTATAACACTCTCTTCCCCCTTATTTATTTATTTATTTATTTATTTAACACTCTCATTTATTTATTTATTTTATTTTATACATTTCCAAGATAAAACCTTTCTTTTTAGATTTTCCAACATTGCTAGAATTCTTTTCATATGCTTAGTCTTAGGTTTTGGTTCTATATAAGGCCATGGACCCTACCCATACTACCGAGGATTTTGATACATCACCCCTACTCGGGATACCAATTTAACAACAATTAGAGCTTTTGTAGCACGAACTCCAACATGCTCTCAAGAAGAAGGCACGCATTCCAAAATTGGTGTTGAAAATTTCCATTTTTCTCAACTCAATGGGCAAAAGGATGGCCAATTTGTTCTTTCATGGCTATCCCGATTTGATGACTTTTATTCCGACGAATCATATTCTGAAATTGAAAAAGTGAAATTTCTTAATAATTATTTGGTGGGTAAGGCCCAGTTATGGTGGAATGTTTACATGGATTTCATTTCACGAAAAGATCAAGGAGTCCTTCCTTCCTCTTGAGTTCCACTTACATGCTCATCAATCATAGACAACTTTTGGATGGAAAGACGAAGATATTGTGTCTACCTTGCAATGGAAATCCAATCCAAGCTCAAGACACCATGTCCCATGACTCTCTATGAAGCTACTTCTTTTGCACATGATATTGAGAAGGAGTTTCAATCCATCACCAAGTCCATTGTTTACAATAAACACATCAACGACAACAACCAATCAAGCCCAATTTTCCTTTCAAGCACTCTTTCACTACTTTTCAGCGCCATCCTCAATCCAATTTCACGCCAGTTCACAAGAAAACCCTTACCCTTGAAACTACAACCATGGATGCTCAACAAACATGGCCTCGTATCACTTGCTAGCATTGCGGTAAGTTTGGTCATACTAAAGCTAAATGTAGGTTTTGAACTAACAATATGAGACCTGTCGGAGCTCAAGTACACAACATGGAGGTGGTTCATGAAGACACTCAGCCTGATAGGACCGAAGAAGCATTGTAAAAAGATCTAACTAACTTGGGTAAGGAAATTTCTATTCATTTTTTACTTTGCATGCAAGGTACTATTAATGGTAAAGTTATTAATATTTTACATGATGATGCTAGTTCGCAGGATTTTATTTCTTATACACTAGTGCAAGATCTCCAATTACGTCCACTTCCTTCTATGTATAAAGTTAAAGCTACATTTCAAGGAAATAGATATAATGTTACAAGTGAAGTGCATAATGTTCACATTTGTATAGGTTCATATGAAGATGAACATACATTCTTAATAGCTCCTTTATAGTCCTATGATGTTATACTTGGCATGCCTTACTGTTGTCATTATAATCCATGCATTGATTATCATACACACACAATGGGTTTTAAGTTTAACCATCAAGATATTTCTTTGTCAACAATGCATGAATTCCAACCATTCCATTAATTAGTCATACTCAAGTAAAAAATGCATTTAAGAAAGGCTACAACTCATGTATTGTTTTTGTCAATAACATAGTTGATTATACACATACACTTCCTAATGCACATAAATCATTTATGATTTCCTATCAGTATTGCTTTATGGCTAATTTTCCTTCTAAACTATCACCTTCTAGGGGATCTCTTGACCATAGTATGTATTTAATTCCTGGTAGTTATCCTCCCCATAAAGCACCTTATAGGAATGAACCTTTACATAAAAAAAAAAAAAGCTAATCAAGTTAAGGATACTCCACAAAGGACTTGTAAGGCCTAGTTCTTCTCCCTTTGGAGCACATGTTCTCTTAGTGGAGAAGAAGAACAAGACTTATAGGATGTGCATTGACTATAAAGCACTCAATAAGATCACAATTAAAAATAGATATCCTTTTCCCAAGATAGATGATTTGCTAGATAAACTTCATGGAGCATGTCTTTTTAGCAAAATTGATCTTAAATCAGGGTATCATCAGACACAAAATGACACAAAATGAAATTTGGCATATATGCCCACACACAAGAACATTGTAGACCTTTTCACAAAGGCTCTGCCTAGGAAAAAGTTTGAAGCTTTTTGCAAAGCTTTGGGCTTACTTCCTTTTGTGTAGTGATTTCCACATAGCTTGGCACTTTCATCTTGAGATACTTTTAAGTCATTTTTATTAGGGTCAATAGCAACTATACCATTTTTTCTCCAAAGAGTAACGAATGAAAATACATCTTTCTACCTTAGACTCAATCTTAATTCTAAGCTCTTGTGGGATAGAAAACATATCCAAAGATCTTGAAGTTGGAAAGATCTAGTTTCCTTCCAAACCGAACCTCTTGTGGTGTCATTTCATGCATTCTAGAAGTTAGAAATCTATTCATTGTATATACTACAATAAAGTAAATGTTTTCCCAATAGAAGAAGGGGAACTCCCATGAGGAAAATGAACTAGATACAAGAACTAACTAGACAAGATCTTATACAATGAGATTATAATAGGCAAGGCTAGATGTCTCGAAACTGGACTAGACAGGACTAGAACAAGGACCAAGATAGGAACTAGATTTGGAACTTGGAGAGTACTTACTTGGAGATCGAGGCTCCTTGAGCTCCCAAGACTGGCACCAGCAAGAACGAGGATATATGTGGCCAAGGTCTCCTTATAAAGGTATTGAAGGGAAGTTTGTCAAGGGTATTTACGAATTGGTGATATCATTGATGATGTCAAAAACCCAAAACAAGACCTCAAGTTGTCAAAATCTAGCAAGTAGACAACCAATCTTAGGGTCATGACATGTTTCAAATGCAGTGATAGAGTAATTACTCCAAATTATGAATCAATCATGAGATATAAGAAGTCACATGAAATCTAAGGTTCAAGATGGTTTCCTTTGTGTCCATGAAACCTTGATGTAATGAAGCTATGAAATTTGCAAAGGATACCTCTTTAATGTTGATATATTTAGGTAGTGATGTGTGTGAACACACTAGGACCGCCGGGGCACTTTTTTCCCTCTTTAGGAGGTTTTTTTCCCCCGGCTTGTATATATGCCCATTGCCCTAATGGGCTACTTATCTTTGTACATTCTCTAGTAATACATTCACTATTGTGTGTTGTGCTCCAAGCTTCTTCTTCTTCCTTGTGTTGTTCGCGTGCTTCGACAGACGTCTATCTCCAACAATTGGTATCAGAGCAGGTCGTCGCTTCATCTAGGACGCTGTCGACACTCCTCCGTTTGCAGTCTCAGATTCGCACAAAATTTGGTGAGCATACTCAAGGTGTTTCAGAGATCAAAACGGCTTCGCTTTGTGGTGCCGAAATCACGATCTTAGCTCGTTTCGGCCTCCGAACGCACTATCACAGCACTTGTGCAGGCTATTTCATCTTTTTGTGCCAAAGGTAGATACCAGTTTTTGTTCGCCAGTATAAGCGTCTCAGAGTCTGCTATAGGTCTAGCAGAATTCGTCTCGGCAGTTCTGTTCAAATTTTTGAGATACAATCAATTTTCTGCATCAAGGTATTTTAGTCACCGGCCATGGCTGAAAGGAGTGATGTATTCCGTATGTTGGTTGTTGAGGATAAGTTGGATGGTACCAACTACCCGTTATGGGCTTATATGATGCGACATGTGTTGGTTGCAAAAGGACTGTGGAACATTGTGCAGGGTGTCGAAAAACGTCCTATCACACCTACAACTGTTACAACTACAGGTACTGAAGCTGATGTAGAAGGTATCGAAGGTGATGATATTCTGCATATTCCTGTTCGTGCTGCAGTTTCTGTTGCACCTACTATAGAGCAGATTCGTTCGGATGGCAGAGATGCCCAGGCACATGCATTGATAGCTTTGTCTGTCAAACGTGCCATTATTCCTCATATTTGCTCTTGCAGAACAGCTAAGGATGCTTGGGATACACTTACCACATTGTACCAAGCTAGGAATGAGGCTCATGTTGCTTACCTCCAAAAACAGTTGGAGAGTGAGCACATGAATGAAGGTGATTCTATGGACAGTTTCCTAACAAAGATCAAAGACTTGAAGGAAAAAATTGATTTCTGCTGATGAGGTTATACCACATAGCTCACTTGTGCAGACCGTTCTGAATGGTCTTCATTCATATTAGAGTTTCGCTTCTACTCTTCGGTTGATGATGAAAGGCAATCCAAATGCCTTGCCATTTGAGGAGCTAGTCTCTGTTTTGTTGCAGGAAGATCAGTCCAGGCAGAACACGTCCATTATGCATGTTGCAGATCAAGCTTTCCTAGCTAGTCAGAAGGGCAAAGGAAAATGGAGCTCTTCTACTAGTAAGCAGAAATCTGCAAATGCTACACATTCGAAGAACCAAGACAAAGATGAGAAAAAATCAGAAAAGCAGAAATTGTTTTGTAAGTACTGTAAAGGGAATGATCATATCATAAAGAACTGTCCAAAACTGGCTGCAAAAGAGGCAAAGAAGAAAGAGGCTGGAATGGTTGTTGCAAAAGCCTCTACACCAAAAACAGAGTCTGCTAATCTTGTGCAGGAAGAAGAATGGGTGTTTACTACTATCTGTAGTTTTGACCCATCTTCTCATGAGCAGTGCATGTCTGCAGTAGACTCAGATGTTTGGTATTTTGACAGTGGGGCGACCAAACATATTACCTCGCAGTGTAGTTTCTTCTCTTCACTCAAGCCTTCCCCTACAGGGAATACTGTTACATGCGTCAACAACTCCTCTTATCCTGTTATGGGAGTTGGTAAGATCATTTTGACTACTACTGATGGTAGTTCTTTCACTTTGTCAGATGCTCTATTTGTGCCAAGGATCAAGGAGAACCTGTTATCAGTTTCTGCATTAGCCAAGATTGGCTTGGTTGTGAAATTTATTAATGAAAGGTGTACAGTTCATGATCTGTCAAATGGCGATGTGATTATTGCTTCTGGCATTTTATGTCGTGGGATGTATAAGCTCATAGACTATGAAAGATCTGTAAATGATTTGGCATGTGCAGTAAATGATTCTCATGCTATGTCAGATGCAAAGCTTTGGCATGCACGCTTTGGTCATCTAAATTTTGCTAGTTTGCTACACCTGCAGAAATATGAAATGGTGTCCTCTTTGCCCAAACTTGAGGCACCTGGAAAACATGTTTGTGAAGGCTGTATTTTGGGCAAAATGCAGTGTTCCTCATTTCCAAAAGATGGTTCAGTTTGGGCTACTCAAAAATTGCAGCTTGTACATAGTGATGTCTTTGGTCATATGCAAACACCTTCTTTTGGAAATTATCTTTACTTCGTGACTTTCGTTGATGATTTTTCCAGGCATGCATGGGTATATTCATTGAAGCAAAGTCTGAAGTATTCATGTGCTTCAAACAGTTTTTGGTTTTGGTTGAAAATCTATCAGCATGTTAAATGGGCACTCTCCGTTCTAATCGGGGGGGGGGGGATATATGTCTTCTGATTTTAATGCATTTTTGGCTGAACGTGGGATAAAACACCAGTGTACAGTGCCGTATACACCTCAACAGAATGGAGTTGCTGAACGTAAGAATAGGTCACTCATGGAGATGGCGAGGTGCATGGTCAAGAGTCAGGCTTTACCACATAGTTTCTGGCTTGAGGCTGTCATGTGTGCAGCATATGTACTGAACAGGTGTCCCACCAAAGCGCTACAGTCTATCACTCCATATGAGGCTTGGCATGATCGCAAGCCATCTGTTGCTCATCTGCATGTTTTTGGTTTTTTGGCATATGCATTAGTGCCTGAACAACATCGCAGAAAATTGGATGATAAAGCAGTAAAATGTATTTTTGTTGGGTACAGTTCTAAAAGTAAAGGCTATCATCTGTATCATCCACAGACTAAACGCATTCTGGTTAGCCGTGATGTTTTTGTGGAGGATGCTATTCAGCCATTGCTTTCATGTACTAAGGAGACATCTGTTAGCTCCAAAGACATGTATGATACTTTGCTGCCTCTTTTTACAGGTGGACAGTCTAGTGCTAGTCCTAATGAGGCAACTTCTCAGCCTTTCCAGGTTTCATGTGATGATGCAAATCATTCCATTTCTGATGCAGATTTACATGATGCATTAGTTGATGAGAGAGCTGATATTGAGTAGGCAAATACTATGCCAAAATGGCTGGTGCAAACTTTGCGTGACAGCAAATTAGATGCACCTCTGTCATATCGTACTCGTTCAAGCTCTCATAGTGCCTCTTTTGCATCAGATTGCTATCCTATGGCTGCATCTAGTCTCTATGATGAGAATGAGCTTGTTTCGTTTGATGAAGCACAAAATTCAGAAAATTGGATGGCTGCTATGCAATCTGAATATGATGTAATAATGAAGAATGGTACTTGGTCTTTATGTGACTTGCCACCTGGCAAGAAGGCCATTGGCACTAAGTGGGTCTACAAGCTGAAGCGTAAACCTGATGGTACAATTGATAGGTATAAGGCTAGGCTTGTTGCAAAGGGTTATGCATAGGAAAGAGGCATTGATTTTGATGAGACCTTTGCACCTACATGCCATATGACTACTGTTCGGAGCATTTGTGCACTTGCAGCCCATCATGGTTGGAATGTACATCAGTTGGACATTAAAACTGCATTTATGAATGGTGACTTGCATGAAGAAGTGTATGTTTTTTCAGCCCCGTGGTTTTGTGCAGTAAGGGCATGAAAACTAGGTGTGCATGTTAAAGAAGGCATCCACGTGCTTGGTATGAGAAGATACATGCCTATCTGATTACACATGGTTTTGAGAAGAGTCCAACTGAAAGCACCTTATATGTTAAGCGTGCTAATGATGTGCTTCTGATCATTGTTGTCTATTTTGACGACATGCTGCTCACTGGTGCTATTGAGGAGCATATTGTTGATTTTAAGGCTGATTTGCATGCCTCATTTGAGATGTCTGATTTGGGGCATTTGCATCACAATTTGGGCATTCAGTTTATGCAAGTTGATGGTGGAATGGCTTTGTGTCAAAGGAAATAAATTGACACATTTTTACAACGTTTGGCCTTGAAGACTGTAAGCCGATTGCCACTCCTATGAAGACAGGTTTACGATTGAGTCTTCATGATGCTGGAGATGCATTTGATGTTGTCCTCTATCAGCAGGCTGTTGGATGCTTGATTTACTTATGCATTACTCAGCTAGATATTCAGTTTGTTGTCTCATAGATGAGCAGGTTTATGCATTGCCCAGGAGTCAAGCATTGGCAGGCGGTTAAGAGCATATTTCGCTACTTGAGTGGTACTCGGCTACTTGGGTTGTTTTATCCCAAGGGGGGATCACTACCGCCAGATTTGCATGCTTTTTCTGACTCTGATTGGGTTGGTTGCTATGACACTCGTGTGTCCACTAGTGGCTTTTGCTTCATGCTTGGTAGCTCATGTATATCTTGGTTGAGAAAGAAGCAGCCTACTATGGCCACTTCCAGTTGTGAGGCTGAGTATAGGGTAGCTTTCACAGCTACTATTGAGTGTGTGTGGCTCAGACGCCTTATGGCTGATTTGGGTGTTGGTCAGATTTCTGCCACCACCATCTTCACTGATAGTGAGAGCGCATTGGCAGTTGCGAGGAACCGTGTCCCATGCTCGCACTAAGCACATTGAGGTGCATTATCACTATGTCAAGGAGAGGTTCTCTGCTGGGGAGATCAGCTTGGCATATGTGCCCACGCAGGAGAACATTGCAGACCTTTTCATGAAGGCTCTACCTAGGGAGAAGTTTGAAGCTTTTCGCAAAGCTTTGGGCTTACTTCCTTTTGTGGAGTGATTTCCACATAGCTTGGCACTTCCTTATACATGAGTGCAAGCTCCTTGTTCACTGCATCACTCCCAAGGGGGATTTGCCTGAATGAGTACGGTATGACAAAGGTGCATCTAATTTGATGTCACACAAAGTGCCATTTTGGCATAGTTTTTGCTTGCTCAATATCATCTCTCTCATCAACAAGTGCATCATGTAAATCTGCATAAAAAATGGAATGATCTACATCATCACATGAAACCTGCAAAGGCTGCAAAGTTGCCTCATTAGGACCAACACTAGACTGTCCACCTATAAAAAGAGGAAGCAAAGTATCATACATGTCTTTGGAGCTAACATATGTCTCCTTAGTACATGAAAGTAAGGCTTGAATAGCATCTTCCACAAAAACAACATCACGACTAACCAAAATGCGTAGTCTGTGGATGATACAAACACTAGCCTTTGCTTTCAGAACTGTACCTAACAAAAATACATTTTATTTCTTTATCATTCAATTTTTTGCGATGTTGTTTAGGCACTAATGCATATGCCAAACAACAAAAAACATGCAGATGAGCAACCGATGGATTGCAACCATGCCAAGCTTCATATGGAGTGATAGACTACAGTTCTTTAGTGGAACACCTATTAAGTACATATGCTGCACTGCAGTTATGGAAGCCTCACGCCAGAAACTATGTGGCAAAGCCTGACTCTTGACCATACACCTCTCCATCTCCATGAGTGACCTGTTCTTCCGTTCAGCAACTCCATTTTGTTGAGGTGTATATGGAACTATACACTGGTGTTTTATCCCACGTTCAGCCAAAAATGCATTAAAATCAGAAGACATATATTCCCCCCCAGTCAAAAGGGAGGGTGCCCATTTTACATGCTGACATATTTTCAGCCAAAAACAAAAATTGTTTGAAGCACATGAACACTTCGGACTTTGCTTCGAGTGGATATACCCATGCATGCCTGGAAAAATCATCAATGAAAGTCACGAAGTAAAGATAGTTTCCAAAAGAAGGTGTCTACATAGGACCACAGACATCACTATGTACAAGCTGCAATTTTTGAGTAGCCCAAACTGAACCATCTTTTGGAAAGGAGGAATGCTACATTTTACCTAGAATACAACATTCACAGACATGTTTTTTTGTTCACTAGAGAAGTACTAGTTCACATCTCTTCAATCATGAGTAGCTAGAAAACTAATTCAAGGACATGCAAATGTCACAAGTCTAAAATTGTTTGTGAAGCCATGCATATTCTAAATACAATGTGACATTGTAGATATTCTTGTTGGTTCCATAAAGAGAGAGGAGGAAGCTTAGGAGAGCAGTCATATGGAGCATGTAGATGATTCATAGAAATAAAGAAGTTGTCTATAGATGAACAACAAGAAGAAGAAGGAAAAATGAAAGAGATATATCTATAGAGAGAGAATTTGATATTGTTGAAGGTATTATTATTTTTTAGACGGGAGTTTCATCTATGATTTACATCTCTCAAGCATTGAATTAATTGAAAAATGCAACACTACAATTGAAGGCATAGAAACCATGGGACACCCAAAATCCATACAAGTAGGGATTAAACGCCTAGAAGCTACTAGCAATGAATAGAGGATGAAGGATCACTAAGGGAAGAATTTAGGGATCACCCTCTCACCAAAGGGAATGCTTGGTTTTCAGCTAAAGTAGATCTACCACACCATGAGAAGGATCTTAGAAGGGCACTTGGTTGAACGATTGAAGCCCACCAAGTAAACCAACTTGAATGGCTCACACTCCTTTGGATCTTTTTATCCACTTTGCAAAGTGCACAACACAATTTTTAATGCCCCCAAACAACACTAAGTGTGAAGTCCAATCAATGTAGTCCATGTGGATTGAAGCCCTACTCCATCAGACAAGGTGAGCAAACCAACTAATGACCCAACACATTCTGGATACAATAGATGAATCTTAGAAAATGGAAGGATTAAATATAAATTGATAATAAAAAGAATTTTATTTTCCACATAATTTAGAGATTGTTTAATATAAAATAAGACCATGTAGTTGCTAGGGGTAACATTACCATGCAAGCTTGAAAACAAGTTCAACATAGCCTTTGAATGCTTTCTAGATGTAAAAATTAAAGATGAGGATAAATGCCATGTTGCATGTTTCCAAAAATACATTTTCTTCCTTCAATTCAATTAAAGTTTTTGTAAAAATAAATCCATGAATGTAGGCTACAACAAGAACTAGCACCACTCTACAAGTTTGAGACGTGAAGTATCTCTTTGTGGAGAAATGTGGTCATTCAAGTAGCTGAAGGTGACAAGTCATTGACTTTACTAGTTCTAAAGGTTTTTTTTAGAAATCACATACAAAGATGAATCTAGATTAGATTATTTATTTAATTCTTTTCACTTTTAGAAAATGATGTTTTTTAGACAAGATTTAGAGGAATAAGGTCATGGAAATAACAACTTTGAATGACTATCTTATTATTTTAGAGATATAAATTATGTAGAATATATATTTTTTAACCACTATTGGTTATTTTTGGAGTCCATGTAGTGTCACCAAAAAGTTTTGAGAAAATTATAGACTTAAACACTACTGGATATTGTCTTAGAAAACAAGCAATATGTGCACATTACTGCTTGAATTACAATGTAGGTGAACTTTGTTGTAACATAATACATGTATGGATTTATATAATAAAGGGAGCCTGATCCACTTTGGTGTACCACTTTCAAAAACTAGTGGCCAATGAAAATAAAGAGAGTATAGCAACTAGAAAAGGAAAGGAGGACTTAGAAATCAAAGAAACTAAATGAACAAAAAAAAAAGTGGATCAAATAGAAGTAGAAGAGTTGATTGAAAAATTATTTATAGTTTTCTTATTTGTGATTCCAATCCATTCTCAAGAATAGCTCTCCATTGAGCATGAAATTATTCTCAATCGAATCCACTTCCTTGGGGGGATCCTCCATCATTATGTTTTCATCAAATTAAATCCACAAGGATGAAAACAATTTACCACTTTCATAATCAAGTTTCTAACTGGCTTCATTTATTGGGGATTTCCATCCTTTAGCTCTTCAAACTTTTTTCCCTATAGTTGATTCCATAAATCATTGTTTCCTTTCATTAATAATCTTTTGAACTCCTTTACAGGAATCCTTATAGACACAACTTGAGATGGTGGCTCCAACATCACTTGGGCCAACTCCGTGAGTCCTCTATAGATGTTAATTCTTTCTATTTCTAAATGGTCTAGAATAAACCTTGTCATGTTGCTCTATAGTTGGAACTTCTACTATCCCTAGCCTTGTATTCACATAATATTGTGTCTAAATTTGGAGGAATTCCATCACCTAAAACTGAGTCAACTTTGGGCTCCTTAGGTTTCATCTCCACAAAAGTGTAGTTTAAATCCTCACTCTCTTTTTCTTTGTCTTCTAGAGACTTCTAGAGTGGATCCACTTTCTTTGACCGTTGTCATTTAATCTTGTCCTTGTGTTCGTTCCATGTAGGCCTTTTCTTGCATTTCTTTGGAATCTCTTCCTGGGCCTCCTCTTCTAAGCTCTTGTCCTTGTCAACAACTTTCTTTTTGTTTTTCCTTTTATTTGAATAAACTCCCTTTTCAACTTCAACTTGATTTTTAACCAAACTGGTGATGAAATTTACAATAGAAACCTCATTAGAAACATTACTAGAGTTTCTTGAGTTCTATGAGCCATTAGAATTTGTTATCATGTTGAATAAATTTAAAGGGCTTGTTACATCAATTGGGATTCTATTCATATCTTTAAGAAAATCTCATATAAAATGCCCTTTTCCAAAGTTCTTATAAAAGGGAACTTCTCCTCTTAGCATAGGTGGATGAGGACAATGTTATAAGGTAGCTTGGAAAATGTTCAAGATAATGATACACAACTAATCCACTTAGCCTAGCGGTTAAGTTCTCAAACATGGGAAGGCAGAGGTCTTGGGCTCAATCCCAATGAGGAACATGAAGAGACAATATTTCCTAGAGAATCTAGAGCCTTCTAGAAGCATCCACTCAAGTTTATGTGAGTTAACTTGAATTGGAAGAGACTTAACTCAAATGGTGAGTACACCTACCACTAGTGAACTCTAGTGAAGGGTGCTAAAGCAACGTTGGAGAACATAAATGTAAAAGTATCTCCAATTACTCCAGAGCTCTTGGTTAGCCCAAGGATCTATGCAATGGAAAGTTGGGTGGAGAGTCATATATTTTCCTCTTTATCATGGAGACTTGGTTCTTAACATTGGTATCAGAGCTTCAAAGGTGACTTGGTGGCCTATCTCTTCTTCAAGCTTTCATGGAAACTTTGAAGGTTTATTATCTTCTTTTGAACCTTAGAGTTAATTTTCTAAGATTTACCCTAGGCTTGATTGGAAGCTTCTCCTAGCCACATGATTCATATGTGAGATTATTTTTTATTTATCCCTATTTGAAGGGACTTGAACCTTAGGGTTAACTATTTAATATTGAGCACCTTATACTTGATTTGAATCTTCTCCTAGCTACTTGATCTGTATTTGAGAGATAGGAGGGTCTTCTTTTAGAAGGCATGTGACTTCATGTGCTTTCCTATTCTTGAAAATCATGTGATCACCTTAGGGACCCATGAGATGGAAGGGACACATGTACCCTTGTGGTTTGGTTACCCCATTGGACTTCGAGCTAAATATTGGAGGGGTTGGTTGAGTGGATACGTGCATCTCCCTCCCAAGTGTGGCCTTGTTAGTTAGATTTTATAGTTGATTTATTGTGAAATAATGGCCCTTCCACAATAGTTTCTAAGTAAAAGTGATATAATAGGTGATATAGCTCTTATTCAATCCATATAGTCATAAAGATAGACACTTCTGGATCGATGAGAGAAATAGTTCAAGAAAGCAACTCTAGATACTTTTTGGGATCTGTGTAATATTTCTCTATGCTTCAAAATAGTCACTAAGTAAAGTTGATACAAGAGATGACATAGCTCTTGTTCTATCCATAGAGTCATAAAGGTATACACTTCTATACACTGACGAATTTGACGAAGAATTCCATTAGATAGAAAATTCATACTTGAAACCAATGTAGCTCATAATCTTGAGAAGGTAGAAGAAGAAGAAGAAGAAGAAGAAGAAGAAGAAGAAGACAAAGAAGAAGAAGAAGAAGACGAAGAAGAAGAAGAAGAAGAAGAAGACAAAGAAGAAGAAGAAGAAGAAGAAGAAGAAGAAGAAGAAGAAGAAGAAGAAGAAGAAGTGGTTTACAAAAGTTTCCTCAAGAAGAAAGTTGATCAAGATGAAGTTATTGAGGAAGTAGAGGATGATATGCATTGCAAATCCACAATGCAAAGCAAACCAACCATTCCAACAACTACTGAGGTAACTACTCACATCATTCCATCTAGATACACCTCAACATCTTCAACCATAACTTTCGTCCTTAGGGAGGTGCAATGATCAAAAGAAATGTCAATGCTCCCCTTCATGCTTATGCACAAGAACATGCCACACACTCGTGCACCTTCAAGCACACACAATGTCATCACACTCACCACTACAATAGAACCATTTCCACTTATTGTGATGAACATATGTCTTGCAAATACCCACCCCACCTTGCTTAAATTGCCATCTATTTTTGAAGAAATTTTTCCATCATCTTGTTATCGTTGCTTAGTAGTACCACTCAAGTAGCGAAAGATGAGCTTAACCATCTACCAATGCTTGACTCCTGGGCAATCATCTGTGAGACAGCAAACTGAATATCTGGTCAAGTAATGCATAAGTAAATCAGGCATCCAACAACTTGCTGATAGAGAACATCATCAAATGCATCTCTAGCATCATGAAGATTCAATCGTAAACCTGTCTCCATAGGAGTGGAAATAGGCTTACAATCTTCAAGGCCAAAATGCTACAATAATGTGTCAATATTTTTTGTTTGACACAAAGCGATTCCACCATCAACTTGCATAAACTGAATGCCTAAATAGTGAAGCAAATGCCCCAAATCAGACATCTCAAATGAGGCATGTAAATCAGCCTTAAAATCAGCAATATGCCTCTCATGAGGACCAGTGAGCAGCATGCTATCAACATAAACCGCAATGATCATAAGTACATCATTAGCATGCTTAACATCTAAGGTGCTTTTAGTTGAACTATTCTCAAAACCATGTGCAATGAGATAGGCATGTATCTTTTCATACCAACAGGTGGTGCTTGCTTTAAACCATATAATGCCTTCTTTAACCTGCACACCTAGTTCTCATGCCCTTTCTGCACAAAGCCACGGGGCTAAAAAACATGCACTTCTTCATGCAAGTCACCATTTAGAAATGCTGTTTTGATGTCCAACTGGTGTACATTCCAACCATGATGAGCTGCAAGTGCACATATGCTATGAATAGTAGTCATACGACAAGTCGGAGCAAAGGTTTCATCAAAATCAATGCCTTTTTTGTGTGCATAACCCTTTGCAACAAGCCTAGCCTTATACATTTCAACTGTACCATCAGGCTTACGCTTCAGCTTGTATACCCACTTAGTGCCAATGGCCTTCTTGCCAGGAGACAAGTCACATAAAGACCAAGTACCATTCTTCATTATAGCATCATGTTCAGATTGCATAGCAATCATCCAATTTTCTGAATTTTGTGCTTCATCAAACGAAACAGGCTCAGTCTCATCACAGAGACTAGATGCAGCCATAGCATAACAATCTGATGCAAAAGAGGCACTATGAGAACTTGATCGAGTATGATATGACAGAGGTGCATCTAATTTGCTGTCACACAAAGTCTGCACCAGCCATTTTGGCATAGTTTTTGCTTGCTCAATATCAGCTCTCTCATCAACAAGTGCATCATGTAAATCTGCATCAGAAATGGAATGATATGCATCATCACATGAAACCTGCAAAGGCTGTGAAGTTGCCTCATTAGGACCAACACTAGGCTATCCACCTGTAAAAAGAGGCAACAAAGTATCATACATGTCTTTGAAGCTAACATATGTCTGCTTAGTACATGAAAGCAATGGTTGAATAGCATTTTCCACAAAAACATCACGGCTAACTAGAATGTGTTTAGACCATAGATGATATAGACGATAGCCTTTACTTTCAGAATTGTACAAAAAAAATTACATTTTATTGCTTTATCATCCAATTTTTTGCGATGTTTTTCAGGCCCTAATGCATATGCCAAACAACCAAAAACACACAGATGAGCAACAGATTGCATGCGATCATGCCAAGCCTCATATGGAGTGATAGACTGCAGTGCTTTAGTGGGACACCTGTTAAGTACATATGCTGCACACATGATAGGCTCAAGCCAGAAACTATGTGGTAAAGCTTGACTCTTGACCATACACCTCGCCATTTCCATGAGTGACATGTTCTTCCGTTCAAAAACTCCATTCTATTGAGGTGTATACGACATTGTACACTGGTGTTTTATCCCACGTTTAGCCAGAAATGCATTAAAATCAGAAGACATATATTCCCCCCTCGATCAGAATAGAGGGTGCCCATTTTTCATGTGGATATATTTTTAGCCAAAACCAAAAACTTTTTGAAGCATATGAACACTTGAGACTTTTCTTTCAATGGATAGACCCATGCATGCCTCAAAAAATCATCAATGAAAGTCACGAAGTAAAGATAATTTCCAAAAGAAGGTGTCTGCATAGGACCACAGACATCATTGTGTACAAGTTGCAATTTCTAAGTAGCCCAAAATGAACCATCTTTTGGAAAGGAGGAACACTCCATTTTGCCCAAAATACAGCCTTCGCAAACATGTTTTCCAGGTGGCTCAAGTTTGGGCAAAGAGGACACCATTTCAGATTTCTGTAGGCGTAGCAAACTAACAAAATTCAGATGACCAAAGCGTGCATGCCAAAGCTTTGCATCTGCCATAGCCTGAGAATCATGTACTGCACATGCCGAATCATTTACAAATCTTTCATAGTCTATGAGCTTATACAACCCACGACATAAAATGCCAGAAGCAATAATCACGTTGCCATTTGACAGATCATGAATTGTACATCTATCATCAACAAATTTCATAAGCAAGCCAATCTTGGCTAATGCAGAAACTGATAACATATTTTTCTTGATCCTTGGAACAAACAAAGCATCTGATAAAGTGAAAGAACTACCATCAGTAGTAGACAAAGTGATCTTACCAACTCCTATAACAGGATAAGAGGAGTTGTTGGCACATGTAACAATATTCCCTATAGGGGAAGGCTTGAGTGAAGAGAAGAAACTGCGCTGCAAGGTAATATGTTTGGTCGCCCCACTGTCAAAGTACCAAACATCTGAGTCTACTGCAGACATGCACTGCTCATGAGAAGATGGGTAAAAATTGCAAACAATAGTAAACGCCCATTCTTCTTCCTGCACAAGGTAGACTTTATTTTTTGTTTAGTGGCCTCTGCAACAACCATTCTAGCCTCTTTCTTCTTTGCGTCTTTAGCAGCCAGTTTTGGACAGTTCTTTATGATATGATCATTTCTTTTGCAATACTTGCAAAATAGTTTCTACCTTTCTGATTTCTTTTCATCTTTGTCTTCCCTCTCTGATTGTGCAGAATTAGCAGATTTCTGCTTACTAGTTGAAGAGCTCCATTTTCCTTTGCCCTTCTGACTAGCCAGGAAAGCTTGATCTGCAACATGCATAATGGACCTGTTCTGCCTGGACTGATCTTCCTGGAACAGAACAGAGACTAACTCCTCAAATGACAAGGCATTTGGATTGCCTTTCATCATCAACCGAAGAGTAGAAGCAAAACTCTGATATGAATCAAGAAGACCATTCAGAATGGTTTGCATAAGTGAGCTATCTGGTATAACCTCATCTATAGAAATCAACTGTTCCCTCAAGTCTTTGATCTTTGTTAGAAAATTGTCCATAGAATCACTTTCATTCATGTGCTCACTCTCCAACTATTTTTGGAGGTAAGCAAGACGAGCATCATTCCTAGCTTGGTACAATGTGGTAAGTGTATCCCAAGCATCCTTACCTGTTCTGTAAGAGCGAATGTGAGGAATAATGGCACGTTTGATAGACAAAGCTATGAATGCATGTGCCTGAGCATCTCTGCCATCCCAAAGAATCTGCTCTGTAGTAGGTGCAGCTCAAACCGCAGCACGATCAGGAATATGCAGAATATCATCATCTTCGACACCTTTTGCATCAACTTCAGTACCTGCAGCTGTAACAATTGTAGGTGTGATAGGACGTTTTTCAACACCCTGCACAATGTTCCATAGTCCTTTTGCAACTAATACATGTCGCATCATATAAGCCCATAACGGGTAGTTGGTACCATCCAACTTATCCTCAACAGCCAACATACGGAATACATCATTACTTTCAGCCATGGCCGATGACTTAAATACCTTGATGCAGAAAATTGACTGTATCTCAAAAAGTCGAATAGAACTGCCTAGACAAATTCTACTAGACCTATAGCAGACTTCGAGACGCTTATACTGGTGAACCGAAACTGGTATATATATTTGGCACAAAAAAATAAAATAGCCTACACAAGCGCTATGATAGTGCGTTCGAAGGCCAAAACGAGCTCATATCACGATTTCGGCACCACACAATTAAGGTGTTTTGATCTCGAAAACACGCTAAGCATGCTCACGAAAATTCGTGTGATTCTAAGACTGCAACCGGAGAGGTGTCAACGATGCCTTAGATGAAGCGGCGACCTGCTCTGATACCAATTGTTAGAGTTAGACGTCTGCAGAAGCACACGAACAGCACAAGGAAGAAGAAGAAGCTTGGAGCACAACACAAAATATTGAATGAATTACTAGAGAATGTACAAAGATAAGTAGCCCATTTAAGGCAATAGGCGTATATACAAGCCGAGGGGAAAAAACCTCCTAAAGAGGGAAAAAAGTGCCCCGATGGTCCTAGTGTGTTCACACACATCACTAGCTAAACATATCAACAGAGACTATGCGCTCAAATAGCTACTATTCGGGTCACAAATGATGTAAAGGAGTGCTTAAGGCAAGATAAGGGTTGGAAAACACTCAAAATTCATCACAAAAATGGATTAGACATGAAATTATTAAGAAAAATGTAGAAAAGATAGAAACTTGAATTTTAGAAGAAGAGATCTATTCTCTTCTCACAATTTCAAATGTGCAAAAAGTTCTCCATAATTCTGGATATGAGTTCTTTTATAGTGGCGCTCCTCAACTATCATTTTTTACAGAGATAAGTAGAAAATTACATACCGTTATCTTATTAGTATATGAACAATGTATACCCATGTTGATTTTATGTATTAATGCACATCTTTTAAGGCCCCCATTATGAGGAGAAGGTTAGTGTGCATTAAACAATTGATGGGAATCCCAAGTTGCATGTTGGATGAAGGTCGAATTGTAACATCTAAGATATTCTAAAGAAAGAGTTACCAAGGTCCCCAATTGTAGGGTCTAGGGTAGTGGGGAGTAGCCCATGGTTGGGGGGGTTCGCAATAGTCCCCTTGGCTAGGGGTCCTAAGGGGCCAATGGTGCCCCTGAGGCAATCTGCTCAAGGATAATTCTTGCAAATCTAGGCTTTCCATCACAAATGGCAACTTTAGTTAAATGTGATAATCAAAGTTGTATGCACATTGCAAAGAACCTAGTATTTCATGCTCTGACCAATCACATAGAAGTACAAATACCATTATGTTTGTGGGCTAATTGAAGATGACATTGTGGTGCTAGAATATTGTCCAAAAGAGGTAAATTGTGTTGATATATTCACTAAAGCACTTGGAGAAGAGAAAATCAATATGCATCTTCAAGATATTAGCATATTTCCCCATACTTACTTGATTTATCATTCCGTAAACATTGAGGGGGGGGGTATTAGTATATGAAAAATGTCTATCCCTCATGATTGTATGTACGAATGCACATTTTGTAAGGCCCCCAATATGAGGAGAAGCCAAGTGTGCATTACCCAATTGATGGGAATCCCAACTTGCATGTTGGATGAAGGTCAAATTGGACCATCAAGGTATTGTAAGGAAAGGGAACTACAAGGGTCCCCAATTGTGGGGTCCGAGACAATGGGGAGTAGCCTCAACTGGGGGGTCCAAGGGGGTCAATGGTCCCTCTAGCTGGGGGGGTCCCATGGGGCCAGAGGTCACCTTGGTGGGGGTCCGAGGGTAACACCCTTGGCATGATGATAAAGGGAATATTTCCTATCAAATTCAGAAATCATTCATATTAGGTTGGTTGTACCAAACTAAGCTGCATATGGGGATTATGTGGGCAATGGCCACCCACGTTCTACTTCCCATGTCCAACCATCCACACAAGGCCATATCTCTCCATTATTGTACATGTAGATGACTTCTACACTACCCAATATATCAAATTGAGCAAACATATCTCTACCTTAACTCCCTATCTAGAGTTGTCTAGATCACCATTTAAGCTCTACCTTGAGAGCGCACGAGTGGACAATGCCATCATCTTTGTACTTGCTATTAGTATAAAATTTTTGAAATGCTATTATATTTGTTATCTTCTCTGCTATCACTCTTGTGTTCTCTTGCATAACTGCTTTCTTATAGACCTATCCTTGATCTTTTGAGATAACAACTATCTATATAAATGTACAAGGATTTTTTTAAACAAAATAAGCTTCTAAAAAATTAAGTTTTAGAGGATTATCCAAAAAAAATCAAGTACTTTGAAAAATGAGCATGTGAACCTCCTTTGCATGTTGTAGCACCCCCTCCTAGACATTCTTTTCCATAATGATGCAAGGGATTTCCTGTCTTGCTTCAACTGTCTTGCTTCAAGGGATTTCTTGTCTTGCTTCAATTGTTGGGATTAGAATTGGTTTCTACCATTTGATAATTATGACCTTTGGAGCAATTATGTCAATAATTCAAGCCTCAATTTATGATTCTTGAGTCTAGTTATGTGTCCAAGCTCAACAATTAAGACTTCCCATGAGACTACAACCTGATCTCTATATGGTTGAACTTTGATTTATTTTGATAGTGTGGAGGCCTTTTGATATTGCAAAAAAGCAAGAAACCATGACTGAACTAATGGTTTTTCCAAAAACATTATGGTCTATTGTTTGGCAAACCTCATGAGGAAAGATTCTTTGAGGGCATGTTTATAATGTGGGGTAAAACCCATATCCAAATGTAGTAAGCCCAGGGATAATTTATTCATAGAACCTAGTTTCACTCATATAAAAAATCTCTTGAATCTATGGGCAAACTTCAACTATTAACATTTTGACATCCTTCTTTTTGAATTTTGCAGTGCACATTTGTAAAATATCCATGATTTTCAAATTCATCTTTATAGAAATATATGGTACCTTGCCTATATCCTTTTGCAAAAATGTAAAGACATCCAATATATTATTTTTTGGACACTATTCCTTTGGATGGAGTTGGAAATATTTAATAATTTACCTTTTTTTTAATTTGTTGGTTATTATTTTGCTTTTAAAAAACAAGAAAGAATCTTCCCCCTGTAATTGGATAGTAACTAGGGTTTTAGTGTAATGTGCATAGTTGAGCATCATGGACCTTTTGAAAAGATGGGTATTCTTTAAGATTATCTTCTACAATCCTAGATGTTATTGGAATCTATATCTTTCAATTGGTAATCAAAATGTTCAAATTTTGAATCCGGCTTCACATAGAATCTAATTGTAAAATGGTTTTTAAATTTTTGTGCTTATAGCACATGAGGGATCAACATTGGGTACACCTTGTGTACCTTTCAAAAATATAAAAAAAGGTAACCATATGTGATTTCAATAACTTTCCTTCCATTTTTATACACGAACTATTTACATGCTCTATACAAGTGTTTTGGGACCATTCTTCATAAGGAAACATTGAAGGACTTGAGACTATCATGTAGAAGTGACATTTTCAGGTACATTGTGGGAAAGAATGCCTTGAACATGGGTTCTTCCTCTTACCATAATTTTATAATCTCTTGGTGTCGTTATCCATTACATCCTCTAGTTTAACATTCGCAAAATCAACACTAAAGGCTAAATATGCAAATTTTCCTTTTAACTTTGCAAACTCCTGCTCTAAAATGCATTTTTTTTAGTGAGGACCAAATTTCCCCCTATGGTTTAGCTAGCTAATTACCTGACTCTTATTTCTAGTTATGTGGAAGGAAAGTCTTCTATATTTTGTTACAAAGTTACAATTTCCTAGTTCTCTTTTTCTAATAAATATGTGGTAACATATAGCCTGTAAAACTTCTCAAGTTTGGTTTATGTACCTTTAATGACTTGTTGCAATGTAACTTATGAATCTAATAACTTGAATTCTTGAATATTTTACAATTCTATATGGCTATTGTTTAACTGCTGAAGAATGACTTCTTCTTTTTAGCTTGCAACTTTTCTATATGGCATCATCAACTTTTTCTTTATTCACGACCTCTTCTAATGAGTTGATCTATTCTATTGCATGCCTTTCTCAATCTCAAGCTCAATGATTCTATCCTTTATCTCCTTAAAATTTTCTTCATGTGCATTCTATTTTTGAGTCATGGGAGGCTCTAGTAAGTTTGGTGAAATAATAATGTGCTCAACTAGACCTAAGCTTTTTGAACGGGAAACACTATAGCAAAAATTTAAGGTGCAATGAACACATTTACATTTGAGTGTCTTGATGATTAGTACCTATCCAAGATCAGCGTATTGAACATCCATCGTGGACCTTGCCAAAACTTTGGTGACTCAAGGCCTTGGATATGTAATTGAATCCATAGTGAACATTCTCTCTAGCTTCATGTAGGTTCTTTAGCTGTTCTTTTTGCATCAACTTTGAATGCGTTCCTCCTTTAAGTTGTTTTTTTATCCCACTTGAATTTATCAGTATCTATGTGTGGAGGATCCTAGTGGGATTTAGGGTTGGTTAGACCCTATGCCTTGCAAGGTAACAATATGGATATCCTCCCGATGGTAGTTAGACCTTCAATCTCTATAGATTCTATCAATAATATTTGATAACCTTTCTTATTTTTGGTGTCTCAAAACAGTGGAATGATTTCATCTACTCTTTTGCTCTTCTTAATCATGAACCTATGTTGACTTCATTGTTCCCGATGTCTATGGGTTCTTGTGATTATTGTTGAAGTGTGGTTTTTGTGGACCTTTGCCATGTATAACATGGGTTGGACAAGCTTTGGTTTTTATAGGCATGTATAAATGATATTGGTTAATGCAGTTGTGCAAACTATGGAAATGTTATGTTGATAAGACCATAATCCTTGTCTTAGTTGCCCAAATACATAGGAGTGAAGTCCATATTACATCTCTTTGGCATCCCATAAAAGAAAATAATTGCTTCTTCTTTATGGGAAATGGTATAATGGTACACATTTGTATTGATGAAGTGCACATAGAATATTGGTTGCTCTAGTTTTGCCCATTTATTTTGTTTAAATGTTTTAACTTTGTCAACTTCTTTTTACTTATTCATTTCTTGTTCCTTTTCTTCCTTAATCATTATCTTCCTTGAATCTTTATGCTTCATGAATGTGAGCTTCCACCACTTTGATCTCTCTTAGCTTTCCATGGAAGTCATTTATGATTACTTCCCTTGTCATATCTCCATTAGTTGTCTCTCTTTGTTTGTATGTTTTCATAAACTACCACTACAAGAGAATGGGGGCCATAGCGATGCCCCTACTTTAAAAAAAATGGGAAGCATCACTTATGTGATGCTCTCTATACAAAACATTGCATAAAAAATGCTTAGAAAAAAGAAGAGTGGCTATCGCAAAAACATTGCAAAGTGTCGCTTATGAGATGTTTCTTAAAAGTATGGCAAAAATATTTGCATGCTAGCAATGCATTTTTCAACATTGGCAAACTACTTGTGATGCAGAACCGTCGCATAAGCAATGCTATGGATCATATAAAAAAATTCAATTGTCCTAGAAAAATGAGAGAGAGAGAGAGAGCATACATGAACTTACATACAAACATGCATATACTCATCCATGCATGCATGCATACACACATAAATGCACACACATCACACAAACATGCCTAAATACATACACACATGCATACACACATGCATACACACATGCATAAACACACAAGCATACACACACATGTATATATCACATCATGCACATACATACGTATACCTCACGCACATGCATACATACACACATACAAATACATACATACATACAAATCACTCACACACACAAATAGACACACATGCATATACACACATCCATAGATATATGTACACACATGCATAAATTCGCACATGCATACACGTACATGCATACATACACACATGCATATATCCCATACACATGCACATACATACACATGCATACACACATGCACATACATAGATACACATCACACACACATGCATACATAGACACATGTATACATATGCATATATGCATGCATACACACGCATGCATATATCACACACACACATTCACATACATATATTCACATCACAAACACACATGAAAACACATACATGCATACATGCACATTCACACATGCATGCATACTCACATGTATACATGCATGCACACACACATGCATACATCCATACATGCATACACACATGCATACACATACACATGTATATATCACACACATGCACATACATACATCACACACATGCATATATCAAACATACATACTTACACATCACACACACACATAGAAAAACATGCATACATACACATGCATACACACATGCATACACACATGCATACACAACACATATGCACATATATACATACACACACATGTATACATGCACAAATGCATACATGCATACACACATACATACATGCATACACACATGCGTATATGCATACACACATGCATACATGCATACTGCATACCCACATGCATACACACATGCATACACACATGCATACACACATCCATACATGCATACACACATGCATAGATGCATACACACATGCATACATGCATGCATACACACACATGGAGATATCCCATACACATGCCCATACATACATACACATCACACACACATGCACGTACATGCATACATATCACACACACATGCATACATACGATGCAAACATGCATGCATACACACATATGCATAGATCA
>CM035416.1:54104950-54179950 GCA_020310875.1 Ceratopteris richardii | reverse complement strand
TTGTCATTTGAGGAGTTAGTCTTTGTTCTGTTGCAGGAAGATCAGTCTAAACAGAACAGGTCCATTATGCGTGTTGCAGATCAAGCTTTCCTGGCTAGTTACAAAGGCAAAGGTAAATGGAGCTCATCTACTAGTAAGCAGAAATTTGCAAATGCTGCACATTTGAAGAAGGAAGACAAAGATGAGAAGAAATCAAAAAAGCAGAAATTCTTTTGTAAGTACTGTGCAGGAAATGATCATGTTATAAAGAATGTCCAAAACTGACTGCAAAAGAGGCAAAGAAAAAAGAGGCTAGAATGGTTGTTGCAGAGGTCTCAACACCAAAAACAGAGTCCCCTAATATTGTGTAGAACGAAGAATCGGTGTTTACTACTGATTGCAGTTTTGACCCATCTTCTCCTGAACAGTGTATGTCTGCAGTAGACTCAGATGTTTGGTACTTTGATAGTGGGGCAACCAAACATATTACCTTGTAGCATAGTTTCTTCACTTCACTCAAGCCTGCCCCTATAGGGAATATTGTCACCTTCACCAACAACTCCTCTTATCCTATCATCGGAGTTGGTAAGATCATTCTGAGTACTACTGATGGTAGTTCTTTCACTTTGTCAGATGCTTTATTTGTGCCAGGTATCAAGAAAAACCTTTTATCAGTTTCTGCATTAGCCAAGATTGGCTTGGTTGTGAAATTTGTTTATGATAGATGTACAGTTCATGATCTTTCAAATGGCGACATGATTATTGCTTTTGGACATTTATGTTGTGGGCTGTATAAGCTCGTAAAAATCTATGAATGATTCAGCATGTGCAGTACATGATTCTCAGGCTATGTCAGATGCAAAGCTTTGGCATGCACGCTTTGGTCATCTAAATTTTTCTAGTTTTCTATGCCTGCAAAAATCTGAAATGGTGTCCTCTTTGCCCAAACTTGAGGCACCTGAAAAACATGTATGTGAAGGCTCTATTTTGTTCCAAAAAATGGTTCAATTTGAGCTACTTAGAAATTATAGCTCGTTCACAGTGATCTATGTGGTCTTATGTAGACACCCTCTTTTGGAAACTATCTTTAGTTGGTGACTTTCATTGATGATTTTTCTAGGCATGCATGGGTATATTCATTGCAAGAAAAGTCCAAAGTGTTCATGTGCTTCAAACAGTTTTTGGTTTTGGCTGAAAATCTATCAGCATGTAAAATAGGCACCCTCTATTCTAATCGAGGGGGGAGATATATGTCTTCTAACTTTAATGCATTTCTAGTTGAACATGGGATAGAACATCAGTGTACAGCGCCATATACACCTCAACAGAATGGAGTTGCTGAGTGGAAGAACAGCTCACTCATGGAGATGGCAAGGTGTATGATCAAGAGTCAGTCCTTACCACATAGTTTCTGGCTTGAGGTTGTCATGCATGCAACATATGCACTTAATAGGTGCCCCACTAAAGCACTACAGTCTATCACTTCATATGAGGTTTGGCATGGTTGCAAGCCATTTGTTACTCATCTACATGTTTTTGGTTGTCTAGCATATGCATTAGTGCCTGAACAACATCGCAAGAAATTGGATGATAAAGCAATAAAATGTATTTTTGTTGGGTACAGTTCTAAAAGCAAAGGCTATCATCTGTATCATCCATAGACTAAATGCATTTTGGTTAGCCATGATGTTGTTTTTGTGGAAGACGTTATTCAGCCTTTACTTTCATGTAGGAAGGAGACATCAGTTAGCTCCAAAGACATGTATGATACTTTGTTGCCTCTTTTTACTGGTGGACAGTCTAGTGCTTGTCCTAACGAGGCAACTTCTCAGCCTTTGCAAGTTTCATGTGATGATGCAGATCATTCCATTTCTGATGCAGATTTACATGATGCACTTGTTGATGTGAGAGCTGATATTGAGGAGGCAAAAACTATGGCAAAATGGTAGGTGCAAACTTTGCGTGATAGAAAATTAGATGCACCTCTATCATACCGTATTCATTTAGTCTCTCATATTGCCTCTTTTGCATCACATTGCTATGTTATGGCTACCTCTAGTCTCTCTGATGAGCATGAGCCTCTTTTGTTTGATGACGCACAAAATTCAAAAAATTGGATGGCTGCTATGCAATCTGAATATGATGCTATAATGAAGAATGGTACCTGGTCTTTATGTGAATTGCCTCCTGGCAAGAAGGCAATTGGCACTAAGTGGCTATATAAGTCGAAGCGTAAGCTTGATGGAACAATTGACAGGTATAAGTCTAGGCTTGTTACAAAGGATTATGTGTAGGAAAGAGGCATTGATTTTGATGAGACCTTTGCACGTACATGCCAAATGACTACTATTCATAGCATCTGTGCACTTCAAGCTCATCATGGTTAGAATGTACATCAATTGCACTTTAAAACAACATTTTTGAATGGTAACTTGCATGAAGAAGTGTAATTTTTTCAGCCTCGTGGCTTTGTGTAGAAAGGGCATGAAAACCATGTGTGGAGGTTAAAGAAGGCATTATATGGTTTGAAGCAAGCACCACGTGATTGGTATGAAAAGATACATGCCTATCTGATTGCACATGGTTTTCAAAACAGTCCAATTGAAAGCACCTTATATCTTAAGTGTGCGTATGATGTACTTCTGATCATTGTTGTGTATGTTGATGACATGTTGCTCGCTGGTCCTCATGAGAAGCATATTGCTGATTTTAAGGCTGATTTGCATGCCTCATTTGAGATGTCTGATTTGGGGCATTTGCATCATTATTTGGGCATTCAGTTTATGCACATTGATGGTGGAATTGCTTTGTGTCAAATAAAATATATTGACACATTATTGCAACATTTTGGCCTTGAAGATTGTAAACCTATTGCTACTCCTATGGACACAGGCTTACAATTGAGTCTTCATGATGTTGGAGATGCATTTGATGTTGTTCTCTATTAGCAGGTTGTTGGATACTTGAATTACTTATGCATTACTCGGCCACATATTCAGTTTGTTGTCTCACAAATGAGTAGGTTTATGCATTGCCCAGGTGTCAAGCATTGGCAAATGGTTAAGCACATCTTTTGCTACTTGAGTGGTACCCGGCTAGTTGAATTGTTTTATCCCAAGGGGGGATCACTACCGTAAGATTTGCATGCTTTTTTTTACTCTGGCTGGGCTAGTTGCTATGGCACTCATGTGTCCACTAATAGATTTTGGTTCATGCTTGGTAGCTCGTGTATATCTTGGTTGAGCAAGAAGCAACCTATTGTGGCCATTTCCAGTTGTGAGGCTGAGTATAGGGCAACTTTCACAGCGAATGTTGAGTGTGTGTGGCTCAGATGCCTTATGACTGATTCGGGTGTTGATGAGTCTTCTACCACCATCTTCACTGACAGTTAGAGTGGATTGGCAATTGCGAGGAATCCTCTGTTCCATGCTCGCACTAAGCACATTGAGGTGCATTATCATTATGTCAAGGAGAGGTTCTCTGCTGGAGAGATCAGCTTGGCATATGTACCCACAGAGGAGAACATTGTAGACCTTTTCACGAAGGCTCTGTCTAGGGAGAATTTTGAAGCTTTTCGCAAAGCTTTAGGCTTACTTCCTTTTGTGGATTGATTCCACATAGCTTGGCACTTCCTTATACATGAGTGTCAGCTCCTTGTTCACCACATCACTCCTAGGGGGGATTTGTTGATATATTTAGATCGTGATGTGTGTGAACACACCAGGACCACCGGGGCACTTTCTTCCCTCTTTAGGAGGTTTTTTCCCCCAGCTTGTATATATGCCTATAGCCCTAACGGGTTACTTATCTTTGTATATTCTAATGGTAATACATTCTGTATTGTGTGCTGAGCTCCAAGCTTCTTCTTCTTCCTTGTATTGGTCATGTGCTTTCGCAGACATCTAACTCCAACATCTAAGACTGTGATCGGAGGGGTGCCAAAGACACCTAGATGAAGCGATGACCTACTATAATACCAATTGTTGGATTTCAGTGAAGCACATGAACAACACAAGGAAGAGGAAGAAGCTAGGATCACAACACAATACAAAATGTATTATCAAGTGAATGTTCAAAGAGGAATAAGAAAAACTGCATTTTAGCAAAAAAATTTATAGTTCTTAGTATTGTGGTTTTCTATTGTGCTTGATTCTAGCTGATTATGAACTAAATTTCACAAACATGTTCCAAATGAAGGTTGTGCTAATTACCTTCAATCCTTTCCAATTGCTTTTTCCAAAACCTTACTTGATATCTCAAATTCTCAAAATCATGGTTCTTCTCTCTCTCTCTCTCTCTCTCAATCACTCAATGAGTTTGAAAAACATAAGTCCTATTTTTATAATTGAAAAAAAACACAATTTTCTTACTTTTCCTTGCTATGGTAAGGAGGAATCAGAATTTCTCTTTATGTTATCAATATCAAACACATACTTTGTTGAAAATCAAGTCTTAATCATGCAAAAGGGCTCAACCATGAATTCTGCAAGTGTACCAATCAAATAGGAGGACCCAAAGTCATGGAATCAAGTTAGAAGCTCCACCAAACTCAATCAAAGTCAAATCTCATCAAATCAGCCACCAAAAAGTGCACCCACACTGATTGGTGTGTGGTTGGCTAGATTGTAGGAAAAGTAAAACTCTATATAAGCATCATCCCACCTTTGTTTCTTGAGTTGTATGCATTCCACGAGTTTCCCACTTAGTTTAGTGAAGTCATAAACTCCAGCAAGCAACCCTATTGCTTGCTTACCTCATTTTCTCATGATTTTGCTCCTCTCTATCTAGAGTTGTAGTTAGGCTTTTCCAAATCTGATTGTACCAGATTGCAGAGCATTGTTTGCTCTCTCATAATACTCATTTTCATCGACTTCAATCTTCATTCAATTTATTTGACTAAGTGAGTGAGAAATTGCCAACTTTGTGAAGTTATATCTCTGCACATAGGCAGAGAGTGTTGCAAATAGGTAGCCTGTTTTGCAGAGGATGGTTCTCCCAACTGGGATATCCATTTGGGATTATTTTAAGATTTTTGGGTAGCTCTTATAGTCTAGTATAATTTTGCAAAGTTTCATTTTAAATATGTTGGAGATAGACGTCTGTGGAAGCACGCGAATAGCACAAGGAAGAAGAAGAAGCTTGGAGCACAACACACAATACTGAATGTATTACTAGAGCATAGCAACCAACCCAGTCCGAGTTAGAAAAAGCATGCAAATATGCCCGTAGTGATCCCCCCTTGGGATAAAACAACCCAAGTAGTCGAGTACCACTCAAGTAGCGAAAGATGTGCTTAACCGCTTGCCAATGCTTGACACCTAGGCAATGCATAAACCTGCTCATTTGTGAGACAACAAACTGAATATCTGGTCGAGTAATGCATAAGTAAATCAAGCATCCAACAGCCTACTGATAGAGAATAGCATCAAATGCATCTCCAGCATCATGAAGACTCAATCGTAAACTTGTCTCCATAGGAGTAGCAATAGGCTTACAGTCTTCAAGGCCAAAACACTGCAATAATGTGTCAATATATTTCGTTTGACACAAAGCCATTCCACCATCAACGTGCATAAACTGAATGCCCAAAAAATGATGCAAATGCCCCAAATCAGACATCTCAAATGAGGCATGCAAATTAGCCTTAAAATCAGCAATATGCTTCTCAATAGGACTAGTGAGCAGAATGTCGTCAACATAGAGAACAATGATCAGAAGTACATCATTAGCACGCTTAACATATAAGGTGCTTTCATTTGGATTGTTCTCAAAACCATGTGCAATCAGATAGGCATGTATCTTCTCATACCAAGCACGTGGTGCTTGCTTTAAACCATATAGTGCCTTCTTTAACTTGCACACCTGGTTTCCATGCCCTTTCTGCACAAAGCCACTGGGCTGAAAAACATACACTTCTTCATGCAAGTCACCATTCAGAAATGCAGTTTTAAGGTCCAACTGATGTACATTCCAACCATGATGGCCTGCGAGTGCACAAATGCTCCGAACAGTAGTCATACGGCATGTAGGTGCAAAGGTCTCATCAAAATCCATGGCTCTTTCTTGTGCATAACCCTTTGCAACAAGCCTAGCCTTATACCTGTCAACTGTACCATCCGATTTATGCTTCAGCTTGTATACCCACTTAGTGCCAATGGCCTTCTTGCTTGGAGGCAAGTCACATAAAGACCAAGTACCATTCTTCATTATTGCATCATATTCAGATTGCATAGCAGCCATCCAATTTTTTGAATTTTATGCTTCATCAAACAAAACAGGCTCATTCTCGTCACAAAGACTAGATGCAACCATAGCATAGCAATCTGATGCAAAAGAGGCACTATGAGAGCCTGAACGAGTACGATATGACAGAGGTGCATCTAATTTGTTGTCACACAAGGTCTACACCAACCATTTTGGCATAGTTCTTGCTTGCTCAATATCAGAGCTCTCATCAATAAGTGCATCATGTACATCTGCATCAGAAATGGAATTATCTACATCATCACATGAAACCTGCAAAGGTTGAGAAGTTGCCTCATTAGGACCAGCACTAGACTGTCCACTTGTAAAAAGAGGTAGCAAAGTATCATACATGTCTTTGGAGCTAACATATGTCTCCTTAGTACATGAAAGCAATGGCTGAATAGCATCTTCCACAAAAACAACATCACGGCTAACCAAAATGCGTTTAGTTTGTGGATGATATAGACGATAGCCTTTACTTTCAGAACTGTACCCAACAAAAATACATTTTACTCCTTTATCATCCAATTTTCTGCGATGTTGTTCATGCACTAATGCATATGCCAAACAACCAAAAACACACAGATGAGCAACCGATGGCTTGCGGTCATGCCAAGCCTCATATGGAGTGATAGACTGCAGCGCTTTAGTGGGACACTTGTTCAATACATATGTTGCACACATGATAGTCTCAAGCCAGAAACTATGTGGTAAAGACTGACTCTTGACCATACACCTCGCCATCTCCATGAGTGACCTGTTCTTTCGTTCAGCAACTCCATTCTATTGAGGTGTATACGGCACTCTACACTGGTGTTTTATCCCACGTTCAGCTAGATATTCAAAAGACATATATTCCCCCCCTTGATCAGAACGGAGGGTGCCCATTTTACATGCTGACAGATTTTCAGCCGAAACCAAAAACTGTTTGAAGCACATGAACACTTTGGACTTTGCCTTCAATGGATATACACATGCATGCCTGGAAAAATCATCGATGAAAGTCACAAAGTAAAGATAATTCCCAAAAGAAGGTGTCTGCATAGGACCACAGACATCACTATGTACAAGCTGCAATTTCTGAGTAGCCCGAACTGAACCATCTTTTGGAAAGGACGAACACTGCATTTTTCCCAAAATACAGCCTTCACAAACATGTTTTCCAGGTGCCTCAAGTTTGGGCAAAGAGGACACCATTTCAGATTTCTCCAGGCGTAGCAAACTAGCAAAATTCAGATGACCAAAGCATGCATGCCAAAGCTTTGCATCTGACATAGCCTGAGAATCATTTACTGCACATGCCAAATCATTTACAGATCTTTCATAGTCTATGAGCTTATACAACCCACAACATAAAATGCCATAAGCAATAATCACATCGCCATTTGACAGATCATCAACTGTACACCTGTCATCAACAAATTTCACAACCAAGCCAATCTTGGATAATGCAGAAACTGATAACAGGTTCTTCTTGATCCCTGGCACAAATAAACCATCTGACAAAGTTAAAGAACTACCATCAGCTCAAAATGATCTTACCAACTCCCATAACAGGATAAGAGGAGTTGATGGCACATGTAATAGTATTCCCTGTAGGGGCAGGCTCGAGTGAAGAGAAGAAACTACGCTGCGAGGTAATATGTTTGGTTGCCCCACTGTCAAAATACTGGCAAACATCTGAGTCTACAACAGACATGCACTGCTCATGAGAAGATGGGTCAAAACTGCAGACAATAGTAAATGCCCATTCTTCTTCCTGCACAAGATTAGCAGACTTTGTTTCTGGTGTAGAGGCCTTTGCAACAGCCATTCCAGCCTCTTTCTTCTTTGCCTCTTTAGCAGCCCGTTTTGGACAGTTCTTTATGATATGATCATTCTCTTTACAGTACTTACAAAACAAATTTTACTTTTCTGATTTCTTCTTATCTGATTTCTTCTTCGATTATGCAGAATTAGAATATTTTTGCTTACTAGTTGAAGAGCTCTATTTTCCTTTGCCCTTCTGACTAGCCAGGAAAGCTTGATCTGCAACTCGCATAATGGACCTGTTTTGCTTGGACTGATCTTCTTGCAACAGAATAGAGACTAACTCCTCAAATGATAAGGTGTTTGGATTGCCTTTCATCATCAACCGAAGAGTAGAAGCAAAACTCTGATATGAATCAGGAAGACCATTCAGAACAGTCTGCACAAGTGAGCTATCTGGTATAATCTCATCAGCAGAAATCAACTCTTCCTTCAACAATCACCTTCATTCATATGCTCACTCTCCAACTGTTTTTGGAGGTAAGCAACACGAGCCTCATTCCTAGCTTGGTACAATGTGGTAAGTGTATCCCAAGCATCCTTAGCTATTCTGCAAGAGCGAATGTGAGGAATAATGGCACATTTGACAGATAAAGCTATCAATGCATGTGCCTGGGCATCTCTACCATCCCAGTGAATCTGCTCTGTAGTAGGTGCAGCAGAAACCGCAGCACGAACAAGAATATGCAGAATATCTTCATCTTCGACACCTTCTGCATCAGCTTCAGTACCTGCAGTTGTAACAGTTGCAGGTGTGATAGGATGTTTTTCGACACCCTACACAATGTTCCACAGTCCTTTTGCAACCAACACATGTCGCATCATATAAGCCCATACTGGGTAGTTGGTACCATCCAACTTATCCTCAACAGCGAACATACGAAATACATCACTGCTTTCAACCATGGCCAGTGACTAAAATACCTTGATGCAAAAAATTAACTGTATCTCAAAAAGTTGAACAGAGCTGCCTAGATGAATTCCACTAGACCTATAGCAGATTTTGAGACGCTTATACTGGTGAACAAGATCACATGGAAGAGAAGCATCCAATGGAAAATGCAATAATTGTGGAAAACCGGGCCATTATGCAAGAGATTGTTGGTATAAAGGAGGACAAAAGGAACCAAGGTAATTATGCTAGTACTTCAGCAAATTCAAAAAATGAGAACTTTCCCATGATGTATGGGTCAAGTGATAGAGTCAGTTAAAGTTTTAGATAGTACATTGATAGTGGTTGTAGCAACCATATGAGTTGCAATAAAGATGTTTTCTTTAATTTACACTCATCCATCACTCAAGGACATGTAGACACAGGGGACGACACTGAGCACAAGATTACACATGTGGGAGATTTTGCATTAAATGGATCTCAAGGCTCCAAGGTGTTGAAGGATGTGTTGCATGTGCCAACCATCACAAAGAACTTGGTTTCAATAGGTCAAATGGTTGAAAGAGGTTATGAGGTGAGGTTCAATGATCAAGGATGTTTTGTTGAAGACCCTACACAGGACTACAAGCTCATAGCAAAAGGAAAGAATCAAGGAAGACTCTTCACTATGGAGGTAAAGCCATCAACCCCTCACACTGTCTACTTGTCAATTGGAAATAAACAGATTGCAAAAATTGACTTATGGCATAAAAGAATTTGGCACATAAACTTACAAAGGATGAAGGACATGCAAAGGAAGGGCTTGGTGAGTGGTCTACTTGATCTTGCATCTTAGAATATGCAACATTTGTGCCATGCTTGTCAATTAGGGAAACAAAGCAAATTTCCATTCAAGAAGGGAGCACATGTAAGCAATGAAGTGTTGAATCTCATACACACAGATGTATGGGGACCTACAAGGGAGCCATCCATTGGAGTTAATAGATATTTTGTCACACTTATAGATGATAATTCAAGGTTTTTTTGGATCTATTGCATGAATTCAAAGTTAGAAGTGTTTTGCCCACTTCAAGAGGTTCAAAAACCTAGTGGAGAAGGAAACAGGGAAGTATATAAAGACTCTCATATCGGATGGAGGGGGAGAGTATTTTTCAAATGAATTTTTAGATTTTTTACATGACCATGGCATCAAAAGACAATTCACTTGCAGGTATACACCTCAACAAAATGGGGTGGCAGAGAGAAGAATAGATACATAGCAGAAGTGGCTAGAGCTTTGTTAAATGAAATGAATGTTCCTAACTTTTATTGGGCTGATGCAAAAAATATAGCCATATACATTATGAATAGGTTCCTAACCTTAGGAGTACATGGAGTTACACCTTATGAAGCTTGGTGTGGTAAGAAACCCAACCTTTCACATCTCAAAGTATTTGGTTGTGTGTGTTTTGTTCACATACCTCAAGAATTGAGACACAAGTTAGACCCAAAGTAGGTGTGTATTTCTTGGATATTCTTTATAGAAAAAGGGTTTTAGATGCTATAAACCTTGTACCAAAGAGCTTAAGATATCTAGGGATGTAATATTTTATGAGTTGCTACCTTGGTATGGTAGCAAAGATGTGTTACAGGTTGACGATGCATATCAAGCCGAGAAGAAGTTCAAAGAGCAACAACAAAGCATGGAGATGGAAAAATTAGAAACTCTAAGATTTAAAGCATCTAAACAAAGGAGGAGGAGACGAGGATATGGAAAAATTAGAAACTCTAAGATTTAAAGCATCTAAACAAAGGAGGAGGAGATTACTACCACCTAATGGTGAGTTAAGGTCATCCAATAGGGTTAAATACCCTGTTCAAAGGTTAACTTATGATTTCATTCATTGCAAGACACTATGCCTACATGAGTCAAGTTATAGCTTGTGAAGAACCTAACTTTTTTGAAGAAGAAAATAAGCATAGGGAATGGATTGAAGCCATGGAGGAGGAATTCAAGGCACTTGATGAAAATGATACTTGGTCATTGGTGCCAAGAACAAAGGACATGAAAGTCATTGGCAACAAATGGGTGTACAAGGTAAAGAGGCATGGAGATGGGAGCATCTCTAGGTATAAAGCAAGGTTGGTTGCTAAAGGTTTTGCTCAAACCTATGGCATAGACTTTGAGGAAACATTCAGTCTAGTATCTGAGATGTCCACCATAAGAATTTTGATTGCAATTTCAGCCTCAAAAGGTTGGAAGATATACCAGTTGGATGTGAAGAATGCTTTCCGAATGGAGAGCTTGAAGAGGTAGTCTTCATGGAGTAGCCCCAAGGCTTTGAAGATCAGAGGTTTTGACATCATGTATGCAGGCTTAAGAAGGCTCTTTATGGACTCAAGCAAGCCGCAAGGGCTTGGAACCAAAGACTTGTGGACCACTTGGTAGAATGTGGATACAATCGGAGTCATGCAGACCCATCACTCTTTGTGAAGAAGGAAGGTAGCAAAATTATTTTCATTTGTATATATGTTGATGATTTGATCATTACAGGGGATGATGAAGCCAACATCAAGGACATAAAGAGGAATCTTGGATGTGAGTTTAAAATCTTTGATTTGGGAATTTTAAAGTACTTCCTTGGGATTGAAGTACTATATGAAGAGGAAGGTATATACTTGACGCAAAGGAAATACATTCTAGATCTCTTGAAGAAGTTTGGCTTGTGTGATTGCAAACCCATTTCAAATCCATTAGAAGTAAATGTTAAACTAAGTGCTCATGAAGGTGAATAAATGAAGGATGTGACCATGTATAGGTCAATAATTGGTTATGTCTTTTATGATACTATGACGAGACCACATATTGCACATGTAGTTGGAGTGTTATCTCAATTTTTACAGGCTCCAAGAGTACCTCATCTTGTTGCAGCCAAAAGGGCACTTAGATACCTCAAAGGATCAGTGAATGAAGGTCTATATTATCCATTTGATGATGCATTAGATGTACAAGCTTATTGTAATGCTGATTGGGTAGGTTCCAAAGATGATAGGAGGAGCACTAGTGGTTATGTTATCATGCTAGGGAAGAAGACCATCTCATGGATGTCAAAGAAACAACCAAAAGTGGCTCTCTCATTGATCGAAGCTGAGTATAGCAGCTTAGCACAAGTCTCATGTGAGCTTATGTGGCTCAAGAAGTTGTTTGTTGATCTTGATTTGCATGTTAAGGAAGTACCTATTTTTTGTGACAACATAAGTAGCATATGCTTGGCTCAAAATCCGGTGTTCCATCCAAGGTCGAAGCATATAGAAGTGCATTACCACTTTATTAGAGAGAAGATCATGTCAAAGGATGTCAAGGTGGAGCATTTCAATACAAAGGACCAAGATAATTTTACCAAAGCATTGGATGGAGTAAAGCTAAAAAACTTCAAGGCATGCATTGAAATGAAGGATCTAGGGATTGAGACTTGAGGGGGAGTGTTTGAAATCAAGTCTCAATCATGCAAAAGATCTCAACCACGATTTTTGCAAGTGTAGCAATAAAAAATGAGGACCCAAAGTCATGAATCACGTTAGAAGCTCCACTAAACTCAATCAAATTCAAATCTCATCAAAATCATCCACCAAAAAGTGCACCTACATTGATTGGTGGGTGGTTAGCTAGATTGTAGGAAAACTAAAACTTTATATAAGCATCATACACCTTTGTTTCTTGATTTGTATGAATCCCACGAGTTTCCCACTTAGTTTAATGAAGTCATAAAGTCTAGCAAGCACCCCCCTTGCTTGCTTACCTCGTTTTCTCATGATTTTGCTCCTCTCTATCTAGAAATGTAGTTAGTCTTTTCCAAATTTGATTGTACTAGATTGTAGAGCATTGTTTGTTCACTCATTCTACTCATTTTCATTGATTTAAAGCTTCATTTGATCTCTTATATAGTGCCCTGAAGTTTATCAAAGTTTCAAGTTATTTGACTGAGTGAATTATGAGAAATTGCCAACTTTGTGAAGGTATATCTTTGCACATAGGCAGAGTGTGTTGCAAACGGGTAGCCTATATTGCAGAGGATCATTCTCCCAGCTAGAATATCCATTTGGGATCATTTAAAGCTTTTTGGATAGCTCTTATAATTTAGTGTAAGTTTGCAAAGTTTCATTTTAAGTCTCTATACAAGTGCAGAGAAACGTTCAGAATAGTGATCATATATCACTGCTTGTGGACCTAATGGAGGGAAGCCATCTTCCATTTTTGCATTGGTGTGTTAGAATCATTCCCCATCATGCTTTACCTCTCAAATATATTTTTTACCAATCTCTTCAAAATTTAATGACCTTTTTTTGTTGTTTTCTTGCATGTGTGAAGTGGAGGGAGTCTTGGAGTGTAGGTAGGTGATTCCCAACACCTAGATTTTTTTGCCATAACTTTGTGTGGGAAACTCAAAAGGGTCCTAAGACAATTTGAATAGACATGCCTCATCAAGATCTTCAATTTATCACTGTATTTGGACATAGAAGCTGAGAGAAAATCTTATTTTATGTCTACTATTGTAATAAATTTCATGGTGCATATCTGAGTGTAGAAGCTGGTTGTGTGAGGTGATTCACTCCTAGTACATATTTGCTTGAACATTGGATGAATTAACCATTATGAAAGTGCACACGCTTCTATGCACTTGGTTGAGTTAGCTTTTGATTTGTCAATTTGACATGTTTGAGTCAAGTCACCACTTGAGTGTGCTCATAGGACATATGGTTGCTAGCTAGGATACTTTCAGGGTTAGACATGATTACAAAGAAGGAAAAAATATGATTGAGTGTTTATTATCCTTAATGTTACAAAAATGTATATGAAACCATGTGAAGTGATAGACTCAAATCTAAAGGTCTAAACATGAATGTGATCTATTATAACATTCTTAAGTTCTTATTGATAATGTTTCAATCAATTAGGAAGAGAATGATGTTTATTCATATGTATCTATGTGTATCTATGATTCCTTGCCTTGAATCGATAGTAGCAAAAGGCTTTTTTTTTCTTAACCTCACAAAAGCCCATATACATAAACTTGGAAGCAGGTTCACATGGAGTAATTTTTATTTTTTACATCGATTGGCCCTGCTCTAGCAAACTAGGAATTATATCTTTAAATAATGGATCACGAAGATTTCATTTCATCATAAATAGAAAATAAAAAGTAAAAGTTCAATAAGGATTAGATAGCCCATTCAGAATAGTATGCAAAGTAGATTGTTTAGAAAAGAATCATTTGTAGTGAATTGTTGTTTTAAATCTATGATAGTTTTCAGAAAAAGAAATCCACACAATCAACTTCATTCATGCATTTAATCTCAATTTTTTTTTCTAATGTAAGCAATAAAAGCATCAATTCTTGATAAATATAATGCAAAAAGAGTATCAAACTATCCTTAATTGTTTTACATGAGCAAATATGTTGGATGATGGAATGCTCATTAAATAGAAACTAAACCATGTGTTTATGCATTTCCTCTATCCCATCAAATTTGTTTTACATGGTTGAAATGATAACATGGTTTTACATGTTTTACATGTTTTACATGGTACATTTGTTATATTTGTAGCTACGATATGATATATTTCAACACCATACACAATGTTCTAGAGGTCATTTTCTACAAATACATGGTTCATCATAGATTCCCACAATGAATAGTTAGAATCCTCAAGTTTATGCTCAACAACCAACATAGAAAGCACATCATTGTTATTATCCATGGCTAGTAAAAATGCATTGATGCAAAAAGTTGATTGTTTTCTAAATAAAATTTAGCATAAGTAGCTTTATGTACTTGCGTTACTCTTTGTATTATAATCTACCCAAACGGGTGAAAAGGCCTACATGTTAGTTGCAATAATGTAAATGGAGGAAATAATGAGCCCTAATGCAATTTTTGATGGCATCAAGCTCTTCAATATTTCCTAAGATATTGAAATCTAAGAATGTTAACAAAGTGTGACAATGGTGCATTTAAATATTAATGAATTAGCCTAATACCAATTTTTGAAGTTTTTAGAGCAAGTAAATACATTAAAAAAAAATTTTAAAAAGGAGATTAGGACCATAAGGACATTGGAATTACTAATTATTTGATGTACAAAGATAAGTAGAAAATTAAAGGCCATGGATGCAGATAAGATTATGTGGAAAAACTCCAAAAGAGGGATAAAATTTTCTTAAAAGACCTAAGTTTGTTCACACACCACCATAGAAGAAAAATCTACTAACAACAATGATGGAAATTATATAAATTTTTACATGATCAATGGGCATTTTGCTTAAAAATTATACAATCTTTGTTTCAAAATTTTTAGTTATTCAATCAATATAATGAATTTTAGGTTTTGGAAGTAAGGGAAAAATGGGATCTCTCCATAGATGTAATTATATATCACGTGATCAATAGTTCTCCTAGAGCAAAATCCTTCCCTATCTATGTATTTATGTGAGTATTCCAATTGCACTCAGTTTATTGACATGATCAATGTCTTTATATTTACCACTTGATCCCTCTAGGATCTAGGCATCTAGAAGTCCTCATTTGAAGAGATATTAGTATACAAATACACCATTATAATATAAATATATTTCGAATAGCTTTTAAAAATTTAAAGACTATTTTTTAAGGAAGAAAATACACAAGATGTAGTAGAAAGGAAAAGTACTTATATAGTAAATTTTGATAATTTTCTTACTAATATGAAATACAATTGTGATGGCATTGTCCACCCTTGCACTCTCAAGTCAGATCTTATGTGTAAATTCCAGATGGGAGAAAAGGTAGATATATGTTGGGTCATCTCAATGTCTATACTCATGCAAAGGTCATTTATTGATAGGTTGATGGAGAGATGTTTTATTTTGTGGTCAATTAGGTATGGCGGTTCTATGTGGGTGCCAACTACCTACATGGTGGCTTTCCACCCACATACAAGTGAAACAGGAGATCCACCAATGCATGGTGTGTCAAACTCACCAACCCACTTCATGATCAACATCATATAAGAATACCCTTATATGGTTCCAAGGTAAGAATTGAGCTCAAATCTGCAATCCAAAATCGTATTAGCCTCAAATTAGGGCCCACAAGTTAAAGCAACTCTAGCATTTTTGTGCTCATGGTGTGCCAATATGACGTATAAATCTTATGATCATCTAATAATTCCTTGTATTGCATTTAGGTATAAATTGATACATACAACACATTCAAAAACAACATGAGAAAGTCTTGATTAACTAAGGTTACCTTTCTTCTTTGTATTTGACTTCTTTCAATACTTTACATTTTCCATTTCTCTCAACAAGCCATTATTTATAGTAAAAGTATCTAAAGGTAAGATTAGCTAGGCACTATTCAAAAAATCATTCATGATTATGAGACTCAACCCAAACACTTTGGTCTATATCCCTTGATTCCTCTACTTTCCCCCTAATAAAATTTTCCTACCATTCAAACTAGATTACTTGATGTAATCTTAAAGAAAAGAAACTAGAATATCACTATTGTAGTGTGCTTAATTTGGTCCAAAAATCTCAAAAGATTGGTATTTGGTTGAAAGGTATAAGATCATGGTTATTGAGGTTGAAAATAGGAAAAAGGGATTGTGGATCTTGTTGCAATGAAATAAACTACTTCTAATTTACTAGCAATGACACAATAAACAAACTATGGAGGAATAAATCAAAGATAAGAAAACATGATGAAATGAATTAAAGTAGAAATGGCTTACATACAATTCTCTATGAGCATGGAGATTCTATTAGGAGAGAAGCATATGGAACCACTTGGTTTTCATGACATATGGCATCCATGTGGGTTTTGTATCCATGGACATATGGGATTCATGCTGGTGGGACATATTGCATCCTTGGGATTTAGGGACATATGGGATCCCTAGACATGTAGAAGGTTTTATATCATGGGGTAGGTAGTGTTGTTGCTTCATACAAATTTTTGTTGAGGACTCCTTCCCATCCTTTGATCTTTGTAGCCCTTGAGATCCTTTGATTAGGTCCTTCTTTGGATCCGTTGATGGGATCTTTGGGTGTCGTCCACTTTGTATTGTAGAAGTCTTTGACCTTCTTCTTTGTTGAAGTTGCTTGACATGGATACAAAAGTTATAGGGAAGGTCCTTTCATGGTTGTCATCCATGATGGTGTCTAATCACTTTCAAAGGAGAGATACAAATATTCTTGAGCCTTGTAATGGAGATTGTTTGTTATATGCCTGAAGTAGAAACCATAGCACTTTCAATTTCATTTTCCATATAGAGAAAAAATTGGTTCAGATATGCACAACATTAGAGACCAATGATGTGAAAATCTCTTTAACATAAAATCAAATCCATCTTTCCTTGCACATAGCAGCCATCCTTGAGGGCAACACATAAAATTCTCCTATAAGAGGAAGTATCACCCACTTTAGTTTCAATCATGGAACCAATCAAAACTTAAGCTCTCATTTGTTAGATTAAAACGTAGAATCTAAAATAAAATGATATGAAAATGGTGTGGAATCCATGTGAATTTATATATTCATGTTTGATCCAAAGTGAATTCATCGCTTATGTATACATAGACATGCAATCAACAAATTTTTATCTTGTATGTACTTTCTTTGGTATGTTGGTGTGCATAGCTTGTCTGAAAGTTGTGTATCAACAGTAGATGTGTCACATTTCTCACTTAGAAGAGACCTCAAAAGATGACTCATAGAGCACGACCGACAGAGTACATCACAAGGATGCACATAGACAAAAGATGGCACAACTATAACAATGCAATATAGCTTTCAATCAGCAAATATTTCTTCTACTATTGTGATAATTCCTTCAGTCAAGCACTTGAATGAGCTTTAATCTAGTCGGGCATGATCACAGATGTTTGGGCATAATGCAATTGAGAATGTAGAGGTTGTGTGCTCTCTCTCCTTCTCTTTCTCTCTCTTGACATGTTCTCAAAATATAGGTCCTCTATGTGCATTTTCTTTCTCTTCCATGCTTTCGTGCTTCAAACTCTTTCTTTAGTTATCTTAAACAATGCAAGAATTAGCTAATCAATGCTTAAAGTTACCTCATGATGTAGTTGCTTTCACTATGTGGTTGTGGCTTCTTGTTTGATAGGTGATGTTTCCAAAATTTCCTCTATTTTCTTGTCCCATTTAAAGATTGAACATGAACTCTTCTTTTTCGAGTCCCTTATGGTAGTGGAAAATCAAAGAAATATGTATGGTGAGAATCTCTCTGTCTCCATCACTTGAAGGTAGTGGTTATTTCTAACAAATATATAAGTGCAACATTCTTCAATGTGTAGAAGCATTTTTTCTTCATTCTTCCACCAATGACAACAACATGGGTTTTTATTGTTTGCACTTGTGCATGGACAAAGGAGTGGCTACAATTGTTGAAATCAGAATCCTCTTGTGATTGTTGTGGCTGAAGACATTTCCTCTCGATGCAAACCCCCTGCTTCTATTTTCCCAATAGTTACCTCTATCACTTATCATGATGAGATCAACATTGCTATTTTTCTTCCTTGAATAGTGTAATTGAAGTTGCACACTGATTGTCTCTCCTCCAAATGATAGTACAGATAAGTTAGTGATGTTGGTATTTTAGCTTTTTGTAGCATGATCCTTTCACTACCTATGACAGCTCAAATCTTCTAAAGGATACCATGTCCACATAGATTCTAGAACTTGCACAAAGCTCTCTTTATATTTTGTCTCATGAGAATCTTAAATACATATGCATTCATACAAAGAATGAGAAGCAATGGGTTAATCCTACTCAAGTCGTCCACCACTTCATAGCTCATAGATTTGCCATGAGTTAAGGATTTGTGCCAAGTATTGAAAAGCACTAAACTCTTTATGGGGGTGTAGAGAAAAAAAGCATGTATTGTCTTTGAGATTATTGGATTCTAGAAAAAAACTTAATTTTGATGAAATGAGAGCTTATATGAAGAAGACAATAATGAAACACTTAAATAAGAAAAAATATAGGTTTTCTAAGGTCCAAAACAATTAAAACTTGAAGAATAATGCACAAACAAAGAAAAATTATTTAATGAATAATGTAAATAGACCTTAAAAGCACTTTTATTGGAAATATATGAAATGAGAGGGAGGGAGGGAATCAGGATAAGATGAAATACATGCTAATGGTGGACATAATAAGAATGAAAAATCAAAAGCAAATGCTATCAAAAAATTATCTATGCTTTGATGCCATGTTGAAATGAAATAAACTACTCCTAATCTACTAGCAATCATGCAATAAACAAGCTAGGGAGGAAGAGATGAAAGATATAAAAATGTGATGAAATGAATTAAAGTAGAAATTACTTACATACACTGCTCTATGAACATGGAGACTCCATGAGGAGAGGATCACACCCTTGGAAATGGGCTAGAGTGAATGAGCTTCTAGGGAGTGCAATGAGGTCCTCCTTATCTGGAACACAGGGCAAATCTTCTCGCATGTGGGATGAATGAATTTGCATGAGAATGAAACCAGCTTTGGACAAAAGGGTGGAGCATGGAACTCTCAATAGATCTTGTATATGACTGAGAGACTTCATAGAGATTCTACTTTTCTTTATTTTTTCCTTCTTCTCTTTCTCTCTATCATTTTGAAATATTAGAAATACTTGAGATGTTTTAAATGTTTCAAGAATTGTGATAATTATGGGCAAGTATTTTCAATACCTAGAAGGCATGAGAAATGAAATTTTATGATACTTGAAAATAAATTGTAAATTATACTTTTCTCAAATAGCCATGCTTTTTAGTAGATTACATGAGACTTGGAATCTAGAAGGGTCAAATGTCATGATATCTAGAGGAGAAAGTGCCATGATGATTCACCATCATGTCATAATATTTCCTTATCAAGCATCACAATACTAGTGAATTTCCACAATACTTGATAGGTGTTTAAACACTCATGAAATGTTATTATGTGGATTATAGACAAGTGTGGCAGAATGGAGTGAGCCTTTCAAGATAGTTTCCTTAATTGCTTCTAAAGCCTTATCTTTTGGTTGAAAGTTAGGGCCACCTCATTTTCTTCCTCTAAAAAAAAAATAAGGCAAGCTACCTTCTCTTGGGAGTGTTGGTTTTCTAACTTTCTTATTTGTTTCTTTCTGTTATTTAGTTGGGATGTTTGGCACTATTGACATCTAGAAAAAGTATGCTCCTTCCAACATTACAAACCTTTTTATTGTTGCACTACATACCTATCTACTCTCCTACTTCTCTTATCTATTCTTTTGCATTAGCTCCACCTTCAATGCTCTCTCTTCTTTGTGCAAAGTTTTGCTTTTTTATTGGAATTCCACGTGGTAGGAAACCGTTCTTGTACTACAAGGCTACTAGCAAGTCACATGGGCATTTTATCATAGATTGTATTCACCAACGAGGGGTATTTTTGGTAATATCTATGTATAGAGCACGGGAGTTAAGTAATAATAATAAATGAATTGTATAAATTAGCTTGTTTGGTTGGAATAGAGTATGTAATGTCACTATGAAGAATGGGGTAGGTTTCGAGAATGGGGAATACCAAATATTGCTCCAGTGCATTTCTATTCCCTTATTATATACTATCTAACCTTACAACACAACTTAACACAAAATAGAATAACATAAGAATAAATGACACAATGATATACACAGAGTCATTGCATCAAAGTATGTATGTATATCAATCAACAATGTATTACAAGATATAATATGCCTGTGTATGCTACTCAAACTCGACTACTCTCTGTGTATAAGGAGATCTTGTTTGTCACACGAATAGCAAGTACTTATTCTTTCTCTCTTTCTTTAGTTACACAGATGAATCTCTATTGAATTCCCTGGAAGTTCTATCGACCTATTTTACAAAATATATAATTCTTAATTTATAAAAATTAGTTGTACTGGTGGTAACCTAACACTAGCACACACAATGGACTTGAGCCCACTACTAAGGCTCATTCGTATCAGATGAAAGATTGTGTATCCTACCTAAGTCATAAAAAAATTCATCAAAAAGATCTCAAAGGGTTGATAGACCTGAATTTATCATTTCTTTAAAAAGTTCTTCATTAGGATCAGCCTACAATTGAACCTTCCAAGTAGCAACATCTACTTTAGCTTCCGTAAACTCTCTAGTGAGCTTTTCTGAAAATTCTTTAGTTGCTACTTGTTCTTCTTCCTATCGCAACTAAAGTTCTTGAAGCTCTGCATTTTTCTAACACAAGGTAGCCTCTTTAACATCCAAATACTTTTTCAATTCATCTTTACTCTACAGAAGAGTGGTAATATGCTCCTCCTTATCTACCACCATCTGAGTATTGTCAACATTGACCTGATTGGCCTCCCATAATTGTATCTCCAATTCTTTTATACCTTTAGCTTTGGCCATTGCTACTTGAAGACTCTCAATCAATGAAATGACCTAATCAATAGCAAAGTTCTTCTCCATTAGCAATGTTGCAGCCTGATTCTGCAACTCATCCTTGTCGACTCGATTTTTCTCGAGTTCATTATCTCTTGATGATCTGTAGTAATTTCTTCTATATGTATTTCTAAATCATTCACTTTATTTATTAATGTCTGAACCTCTTATAGAGGTATATTGGCATGACCTACCATTGCATCTTGCAATTCAGTATTCTATTCCTTAACCTTTAAAAGCTCTGTTGTCGAGCAGTGTCTCATCTTGCTCCATTTACAATGAGCAGACCATCAATAATCTAGTCGCATGAGCTAGTGTATTGACTTGCACTTTGTAGTCCTTAAGAAACCAAGGATAAATGATTGGTGAACATTTGATGGCTGGTAACTGCACCCTGCCAACTTGATTCCACCATGGATCAGGACATTTTTGGCTGAACAAAGAAAACTGAAATGATCAGGATGACCCAGACTATGAGAGCTTATCAATTCTAATTTGTCGAGTAGTTGAGGGTTGAAAATCTTGATCTTGGTGCATTGGTTGATGTTGGTTAGCATGTGTACCACCTATTCGTTGTTGTTGGGATGTTTGATTAAGAAATTTTGATTGATTTGAACTTCTCTACCCATTGTTTATTGTTGCTGCCCCATCAGACCTTGGTTGTGCATTTGTTGCTATTGTTGTGGCCCAATTGGACCTTGGTTGTTTGTTTGTTGTTGCTATTTCTATCATTGGGTAGCCTCATTGGCCACTTGCTTGTTGCCTATGTGCCACTTTTGCAGCTGTAGTAGCTATATCCTATTGTTGCTATCAAAGGTCCTCTGCCATTTGCTCCTACATTTGTTGTTGGCGCTCTTCTTCAGTGTGTCGGAGGGCATCTTGCATAATACTGATGTGAGCTTGGTTCTCAACGTTCAAAGGATCTATAAGGTTTCAATGAGGCCATTTACCTTGTTGTTTGCCGGTCTAAAGAAAAAGTTGCTTCATCCACTACAACAAAGTACCACAATGCAAGTAGAGGGGCTGCAGGAATCAACAATGCTAACAACATGCCAAACTTTGTATCCAACTATTGAGGCTTCCGTGTTGGTCAGCACAATCGACGCATTTCCTTCTTTATCCTTCAAAAAATGATCTCTATCCAATCAACCTGACCTTTTGCTTCTTCTGCATCCTTCATCAGAGAACATAGCATCTATGAGACCCCATAATGTTTTGTCTACACAAAGATAGCCAGATTTGCTATATGCAATCCAAAATTCCATGGATTAGTTTCCAAGATCTTGGCATACTTGTATTCTCTCAAGCAGGCTCTACCAAAAATTTACTCTATCTCTCCAATCAAAGCTTATTCTACTGATGTTGTTATTCCCTATTGGCTAATGTGTAGTGCAGCTTAATTGGGTCAGTCACCATACGCATCGTCTCCCCAATACAAAACTCGATGAATGCCATTTGATCATTGACAGCTTCTAATTGGCCATGACACTACTGAACGAATGAATTAGTCATCATATGGTTGGGGATATTGGGCCATGGTATCCGTGCATATTGTAGCAAAACAAAATGCTAGAACCACTCCACATGCCACTGTGTTAAGTGATCAAGAATCGCCAATGAGCTCATGTCCATCAGTTTGAGGGTGTTGGGCAAAATAGTGCCTATTATCGTCATGAAAAGTGTTGGACTCTATGGCAAAGGTAAATCTTAATAGTGAAAGTTTCACGTAAACATTGAGGTAATGAAGCACTCAAGCTAAATAATACATAAAAGAAATCCATTGAAAGTATTGTGCATGTGCAGGCTAGTTTGCATGCGTGCAATTCAACAGAGAGGGACGTGAATACTACATGCAAAGCCAATGAGTCCTATTCGAATCGAAGATTCACTTCAAAGAGCCACATTGAAGTGCCACCCATCATGCATGAAACCATGATGCCTTTATTAAATGTGTGACAAATGTCACTTTATTCCGAGACTATATACACTATATACAATGGCACCTACAACATTATCCATGATAAGGTCGTAGCTTGGACCCATTGACCGAAGTCTGTAAAATGTCACCTACTAGCATGGCTAACTGGACTGTAGCTGGTCCAATCTCCTTATGAATCCGAAAAGGACCATTCCACTATAGTTTGATTTTACTTGCTTGGCACTTCATTTTATAATTAAAAAATAGAACCAAGTCACCCCTCCAAAAAATAGGAATCCATAAATGTAGATCATGTCAGCATCGCTGCCTATTCTAGACTGCCTGCATCAGTAAAAAGTTGTTATACCGATGTTCTTTAGGTTGCTATAAAGTGTCAATCCAAAAAATTAGAGATTCCTCTGGTAAGAACATTTGTTGAACGGCAAACTGTACACTAGGGACCATAAATTCCATAGGTGCGATAGCTTCCATATCGTAAACCAGTTTAAAAGGTGTAAAGCCTGTGGACACTTTGTACAAAGTATGGTAAGCCCACAATACCAAAGCTAAATACTACTCCCATTTGGTTGGACATTCAATGAAATGTATGTAGCATAGTAAGGAGGGCCTTGTTTGTGCTTTCGGCCAACCCATTTGCATGAGGATACTAGGAGGAACTTAATTTGTGCTCAATCTTAAAATAATCAGTCATCAATTTGATAATTTGATTTAAAAAATGAGTGTCGCTATCAAAAAATAACTTCAAAGGAAATCCGTAACAAGGAAATAATTATGTGAGTGAGACCGTGGAAACACTATTGGCTATTAAATGGCACAAACTCCATGCTTTTTCCCATCGTGTATAATAATCTATGCAAGTAAGAATAAATGTTTTACCCGAGGTAGTCGAAGGGCGGATTGGACCAATAAAATCAAACCCCCACTTTTGAAAAGGCTCCAAAGGTAAAATGGGTTGCAAAGGAAAACAATGAATATCACTTGGTTCAACTAACCATATGCAACTAGAACCCATACCTAATGGGCAATGGTATTCCACCCCCATTGTACATAATATAATACTAAGAACCAATCCGTATCAACTAACCATATGCAACTAGAACACATACCTAATGGGCAATGGTATTCCACCCCCGTTGTACATAATATATAGATAAATGATTCTGGTAATTCACGAATTATATCAAAATTAAGTTTTTTGGGCAACCGAGGGCACAATAGGTCAAACTATCTATGATATGGTCGAGGATGTCGACCCTTCAATGATTATTGAAGAAAGGATGCAAAATATCCAAAGGAAGGTAAGGGTCCTCAGTGTCGATTTTAATTTGAATTCGATCACATTCGTGTTGGTTGTCCTGATGCCCAAGATTACGATTGACAAAAGCAAGAAGTAGGACTTAAAGAACCGATGACTAACATGGTGACCCTTACTTTTGCAGAATCAATGACTAGGGTAGTCAGTTGCTCAGGAAAAGTTTCGAATGTCAGTGATTCTATGGTAATTCCTAAAGTAATTGTACATCATAGACTATATAATCAAGCTATAGGATGGGCTAAGAAAGATCCGATGCTATTCCTCGAACCGAGTTCAAGTAGGCCGGCTCATAATACACTGAACAAGCAAGATACAATTGTGCATACTTCTGCGGACTTATGGTCCAGTACAAAAAATCATCTTGAAACAGTTACTAATGAGTTAGATATGAAAAGTGCAGAAGCAAGTAGCAATGGCATGGAGCCTTGCCAAACATTTTGTAAGTCTATGATACAGCTACCATTAGGAGATTTATTGGATCTAGTTCGTGCTTTTTGGGACACTTTATTGAAAAGTGTGCAAAAACCTTGTTCTATAGAAAGCACATCAAAGCAAAGCTCAGGTAAATACGATAGAAATCAAGCAAGACGAACTAGTAGACTATGCAATCCTCCTTATTTTCATGTGCTTTAAAAATACTCAAATTTCTAAAGTCCTAATCGATGGTGGATCTAGCATTAATATTGCCATTATGCCTATTTTTTGGCAACTAGGTTGGACAAATATACAACCAGTCCCATTCTATATTTGTATGGCAGACCGGTCAAGAGTTCAATCGATTAGACTAATCAAAGATATAGCGATAAAAATTCACAATACTGAATGTATTACCAAGTGAATGTACAAAGATACGTGACCCATTAGGGTTATAGGAATATATACAAGCCAAGGAAAAAACCTCCTAGAGAGGGGAAAAAGTGCCCCAGTGGTCCTAAGTGTGTTCACACATCACTATTGAAATATATCAACAAATCCCCTTTGGGAGTGATGTGGTGAACAAGGAGCTAACACTCATGTATAAGGAAGTGCCAAGCTATGTGAAATCAATCCGCAAAAGGAAGTAAGCCCAAAGCTTTGCAAAAAGCTTCAAAATTCTCCCTAGGAAAAGCTTTTGTGAAAAGGTCTGCAACGTTCTCCTGTGGGGACACATATGCCAAATTGATCTCTCTAATAGAGAACCTCTCCCTCACATAATGATAGTGCATCTCAATGTGCTTAGTGTGAGCATGGAACATAGGGTTCCTTGCAACTACAAATGTGCTTTGAATGTCAGTGAAGATGGTGGTGGAAGAAGATTGAACAACATCCAAATTAGCCAAAAGGCATATGAACCACAGACACTCAACGGTCCCTATGAAAGTTGTGTCACGAGGAAAGAGATAAGGAAGAGAGCTCACACACACACACAGATTGAGGCAAGGAAGAATGATCTTCTTCTTCTATTACATAAAAAGGAATGTACAAGAATGACCTAAAAACAAGAATACAACAAGTGCAATATATAAAGATCAGTATGTAAGGAAAAACCTAATGTCTGTGAATGAGTGAGCTGGCAAGGAACAAATGTGCCATCACTCTCGATAGATAAATCTAATAAAGCTCAATGAAGTATCCCTGACATATACCGGCGTGACCACTATACATGTCAGAGAAACGAAAAATTGGTACGTGTCATCTTGGATCATCACATGTTGAGCTTGATATCTCAACACTCCCCCTCAAGCTCAATGCCATATCCTGTAATCCAAGCATCTCCCAAAACTTCTTCAACTTCTCAGCTCCAAGTGCTTTGGTGAAAATATCAGCAACCTGCTCATATGTTCTCACATAAACAAGATCAATATCACCTGCTAATACCTTCTCTCTGATGAAGTGATAATGTACCTTGATATGCTTTGTTCTAGCATGGAAAACAAGGTTTCATGCTAATTGTATGTTGCTAAGATTATCACAATAGATAGTGATAGGCTTTTGCACTTCCACACCTAAATCTACAAGTAACATCTCCAGCCATGATGCCTCACATGCCGCCATTGCAGCACCTCTACACTCAGCCTCTGTACTCGAAAAAGCAATAGTGGGTTGCTTCTTACTGCTCCATGCAATAGCTGCACCTCCAAGTGAGAAAAGAAAGCCACTAGTAGATCTTCTATCCGGAGTACTACCAACCCAATCTGCATCGGTGTATCCTTGAACCTGCAAATCTACACCAACTTCATAAAACAATGCATAATCCAAAGTGGCACTCACATAATGTAGAGTGCGCCTCAGAGCATCCAAATGTGGCTTCTTGGGAACCTGCATAAACTGACTTTCAAGTCCAACAGTATAGCTTAAATCAAGCCTTGTAATTGTAAGATATATAAGACTTCCCACAATTTTCCTGTACATAGTAGCATTTTCCAATGCTTCACCTCGTGTAGTACCCAACTTCAAATTCTGATCTAATGGCATAGAAATTGGCTTAAAACCAGCCATACCATACTTTTGCAACAAATTCAAGGCACCGCACGTGGAGCTTGCTTGAGACCATACAAGGCTTTATGCAAGCGACAAACCATATGCTCTTTCCCTTTCATATCAAATCCAGGAGGTTGCTTCACATAGACCTCTTCTTGCAAATCTCCATTCAAGAAGGCTGTTTTTATGTCCAATTGATGCACTTTCCAACCTCGATGGGCAGCCAATGCAACCACGGTACGAATGGTAGTCATGCGTGAAGTAGGTGCAAAAGTTTCCTCATAGTCAATGCCATATTGTTGCGCATATCCTTTGGCAACCAATCTAGCTTTGTAGCGATCAATGCTACCATCAGATTTTCTCTTAATCTTGTAAACCCACTTTGTACCAATGGCATTCTTTCCTTTTGGCAATTCACATAACTCCCAAGTACCATTCCTATGTATGGAATCCATTTCTGATTGCATAGCACTCATCCATTGTGGATCGTCACATGCATCTTCAAAAGAAAGTGGCTCTTCATTACATGCTGTAGCAATAAGAGAATAATCCACAAAATTACTTGATGCATGGTGAGAGCTTGACCTTGTTCTACCAAGTAAAGGTGCACTCAATTTGCTGTCCTGCAAAGTTTGTTTCAGCCACTTTGGCATAGCTTGTGCACTCTTGATAGACATGCGTTCATTATATAAAACATCTTCAATATGTACATCATGCGTGGGCTGAATTTCATGCTCAGTTTCAGCCATATTTTGTCGCATATGTTCAGCCATATGTGGCTGGAAATTTCCAACAGTTTTGACATTTTTTGGCTGAATTTTTTCAGCCATGTTTGGCTGAAAATTATCCACATTTTCAGCCCTAGTTGGCTGGAATTTTTCAGCCCTTTGAACCTCAGTTGGCTGGTCTACATGGCCATAGTCAAGCGCACCATTTTGGAACAAAGGCATGAGTGTATCGAACACATCTTGTGAGCTAACTGTTGGCAGTTTTTTGCATTCAAGTAGAGGGAAAACTGAATTTTCAGCAAATACCACATCTCGACTCACAATAATTGTGTTCGTCAATGGATGGTACAACCGATATCCCTTACTTTTAGCACTATAACCAACAAATATACATTTCTTTGCCTTGTCATCAAGTTTGTGACGTTGTTGTGATGGCACAAGAGCATATGCCAAACAACCAAACACACGCATATGACTAACCATAGGCTTATGACCATTCCAAGCCTCATAAGGAGTGATGACTCTCAATGCTTTTGTAGGGCAGCGATTCAACACATAATTTGCACACATGACCGCTTCCATCCAAAACTTATGAGGAAGATGCTTTCCTTTAACCATACATCGTGCCATTTCAAGTAAAGTTCTATTTTTACGCTTGGCAACACCATTTTGTTGAGGTGTATATGGCACCGTACATTGGTGTGAAATACCTCTTTCACGAAGAAAAGCATTAAACTCATGTGACATGTACTCACCACCACGATCCGTGCGTAGAGTCAAAAGCTTTTGTGAAGAAAAATTTTCAGCTATAGCTAAAAATGCTTTGAAGCAAGAAAATACCTCATTCTTTGCTTTCATAGGATACACCCATGTATGGCGAGTAGCATCATCGATGAAGGTAACAAAATATACATGCTTCCCAAAAGATGGAGTCTTGACCGGACCACATACATCACTATGAACAAGTTGCAATTTTCTTGTAGTGTGTGTGTGACTATCTTTTGGAAAAGAAGCACGATGCATTTTTCCAAGAATGCAACCTTCACATGCATGCTTTTCAATGGACTCAAGTGTAGGCAAGCCAATAACCATGTCCTTCTTTTGCAAGTAGAGCAAACTATTGAAGTTTAAATGACCAAAACGAGCATGCCAAAGCTCCATTTCAGCCATGGAAGAAGTATGAGCAACCAAGGCATTCGAGGCAGCCCTCTTATATGTATCCATGCGATGCAAACCATCACATAATGTATCGGACATCACGATAACATCGCCATTGCTGAAATCATGAACCATACACTTATCGTCAACAAAGTGTACATGAAGTCCTGCTTTGGCAATCAACGGAACTGAAATTAAGTTCTTCTTGATACTGGGCACATACAATGCATTTTTCAAGAGAATCACACCTCCATTTGCAGCCGTTAGCTCAATTTCTCCTACTCCAATGATAGGATAAGAGGCATTGTTTGCACACACCACATGTCCTCCTTTAGGTGCATCTTTCAAAGAGGCAAAAAATCTTTTGCATGATGTTATGTGCTTTGAAGCACCACTATCAAAGAACCAATCCGAATCAGCTTCACTCACAACCATGCATTTAGAATGTAAAGAAGCATCATAATGACATGTAACAACACATGCCCAAAAATCTTGAGCCATGTTAGCTTCATCATTCTTTGCATTTGCTGAATTTTCAGCAATAGACATGTCGGATTCCTTCTTCTTTTCATTGCGTTTAGCAAGCTTTCTACACTCATCAATAGTATGACCAGCCTTCCGGCAATATTTGCATCTCTCTTCTTTTGCAAATCACCATCATTAGAGGAATGAGTGGAAGAGGAAGCTTGAGGCTTTGGTTTTGATGAACCAAAAGCTGAACCATACTTGCTTTTCCCCTTTTGTGAGATAGCAAGTGCTTGCGTTCCCTCAATCAAACCACTCCTATTCACTCTAGATTGCTCTTCTTGCAAAAGAAGAGACACACCTCATCAAATGCATACATATTAGGATTTCCTTTTGCAACCAAACAAAGTGTAGTAGCAAAGCTTTGAAAGGATTCCAGTAATCCTTTCAACAATGTAGAAATGAGTGATGCATCCGGAATGATCTCATCTATGTTTGCCAATTGCTCTTTCAAGTCCTTGATGCGTATCACATACACATCCACTGACTCATTTTCATCCATACATACATCCTCAAGTTGCTTCCTCAAGTATGCAACACATGCTTCATTACGCATGGCATACAAAGAAGCAAGAGTGTCCCATGCCTGTCGTGATGTAGAACATGACCGAATGTGTGGAACTATATGACGCTTCACTGAAAGTGCAATCAAAGCATGAGCTTGAGCATCTTTTCCATCCCATCTAAGCTACTCCTGTGTAGGTGGAGAAGGAGAAACCACTGTACTCGAAGAAGAAGCTCCATCTGTGATAGTAGACTGTGAAGTAGAAGCACCTGCTGGTCTTCGATCTACATCTACCACTATGTTCCAAAGTTGTTTTGCAACAAGAACGTGCTTCATCATGTAAGACCACATCGGATAGTTGGTCCCATCAAGCTTATCTTCAGCTTGAAGCATGCCAAACAAGTCATTGCTGCCCACCATTTCACTAAGGAACAAGAATGTGAAAAAATCTTCACTTCGACGAAAACTGAAATGAGTGCTGAAATTTCAGCTCACAAACCGTCACTCTGATGGCGATTTTGACTGCACGAATGGCTTCAAAATGGGGGAATTGTTTCCGGGCTGCTGAAATTCACACTTCTATGCTTTGAAGTCGATTTGCACTGTTAAAGTGCGCGCGCCGCAACGCGAAAAACCGAAACTTGAGAAGAAGCTGAACCTGCTCTGATACCACTGTTGGGTGTGTGTAGAAGTGCGAGAGACACACGAGAAGCACACACAAAGAGCACAAATGCAGCAAGACACACAGAGAAGACGATGGCTGGAAATAGCTCTCTCTATTGATCGATGAACTGAACTGAAGTAAGAGCTGAATAATATCCCTAAGTACAAAGTACCACCACATATGAGAGTATCAAGTATGTGGTAACATGGGGAAAAAACCTCTAGCCAGCACTAGAGTAAAAAATGTCCATGTATTGGGAAAAGGTTCACATCAAAGCTACTCGAGGAACACATAAGTGTAACAATGCATAGTGAATCATTAACTCCACTACATATAATCACTTAACTAAAAGAAGCCGATTCGGCTTATCAAACACCTATGAATAACTAGTAATCATCTCATATGGTGAGGCTAGGTAAGTCTTCCGCCTACATTACCAAAGAGACCTCAACAGTTGGGCGTCTTCCAATTAAGAAACCTCACCATGACCCTCTTTATCAACATCAAATGTTTTATGCAAAACATAACCACTATATTAATGACCATATGGTGTACATAAGCAATATCCATAGAAGCATACATAATGTGTATGTGCTTAGTATATGCAATAAAATGGCAATGAAAGGCCGAATTTAGAGTCCAAACATGAGCCAATAACACCTATAAGTGTTTGTCAACTCCATTCTTTAGACCCAAAAAACCTGCATAGACTTGTGGTGGTTGCTCCCACTGCAACTGAAAGCCTTCCAAGAAACCTATTATCGTTAGTGTCCATGTGAAAGGTCAAATGGCCCTTAGACACTTTTATATATGTACTTTATTAAAACATATAGTGGCCTAGTCATCCACAGATTGTAAGTTTGACTGCATTTGTAGCATCCAAGAAATCTATGTTTGTGCTCTCTGTGTATTGTATTTTCTACATATTTTGTAGGCTCTGTGCGGAGTATTGTCTCTGACGTATGGATGTAGGTTTTCTATGTCGAGAGTATTTTCGTGGAGCTCTTGAGAAGGAGAGTTCTTTGAGCTGCATCACTATCAAAATACTTCACTGGTATCATAGCATTGAGACACAGAAGATTTGTTCCTTTTGTGCGAGCAAAGTGAGGACCCGCCCACCCAAGGCTTAAGCCAATGACCAAGGCATGGATCTTGGCATACCTTGTCATCCAATTCACAAATTCACCATTGGCACCATTGGCTACATGCAAGGGAGTACCTCAATGATCAATGAAGATAGAGGTTCTTGATACTTCTCCGGAGGTCACCCATCCTAGTAGTGTTTCCCTTGGAGCTTGCTTAACCGAAAGCCTCTTGCCACTAAGCTACAGTCTCATGGTGTTTGAAGAAGGGGAAAGACTAAGTTTAACATTACCTTGAACATGTTTTGGGTCCTCAAAGCTTCATTCTTTTGCTTTCAAAGCCTATTTTGAAGCATTTTTGGGGTGATTTTTGGAGCCAATTTGGAGTACTTTTGTGCATAGTTATCTTTACACAAGTTCAAGAACATCAAGAAGAGTGCCCTTTGTACTTCAACAATGAATATTCACCTTTGGGGCTGTGTTTCAGCCACACTAGTAAATCTACAACTTTCTTGAAAAGTTTTAGTTGTGATGGGAGCAACCACCACAAGTCTATGCAAGTTTTTTGAGCCTAAAGAACAAAGTTGATAGACACTTGCAAGTGTTGTTGGCTAGTATTTGGGCTGTAAATTCAACCTTTTGAGTGCCATGTTACTGCATATATTGAGCACATACACACTATGTGCACTTTTGTGAATTTTTTCCCAGAAACTAATACTTGGTCATCCTTTTTGAGCCTTAGTGGTGTTTAGAATCTTCGAGCTCCATTATCATCCTATTCAATTCTCTATCATGATGGCATCAGAGGTCTCAAGCACGTCTGGTGGATCAAGGTCTAGTGCTAGTGTTCTGAGGAGGAACTATAACTTGTTGGGAAAAGACCATTTTAAGATCCCAAATTTGATAGCACAAACTTTGCTCTATGGAAGAATCAGATTAAAGATGTGCTTATTCAGAGGAGGCAATGGAAGCCAGTAAATGGAATCTTAAAGAAGCATGTTGACATGGATGAAGATGATTGGGATGAGTTGGATGAAATGGCTAGGTCTACCATTTGATTGCACCCGGGAGATAACGTTGTCGGCGTGAAAACAACGGTCGGTGGATTAGGCCGACCGCCGGAAATTACGGCGCACGCCGGGTGCTTGTTGCAAGCTCAAGTGCAGGGTTGGAGACTCATAGAGCACATTAATCTCAAGAAGATTTATTAGATCAAAGTAATATAAAATGATAAAAAATCTACGGGATTCGTTTCGCAATTGTCAGTCAATCATAAAACAAATTGGAAGGGTGGATCAGATTGAATTCTTGATATAATAGAAGAACCATAATTTTTAAGGAGTATATATATGTAAAACGTTAGTGTTAAGTTCATGACTCAACACAATGATAGAAACATCTTTTCTATTCTCTATGTTGACAAGATTTTCCGAGGTTTTACTATGTGAACACTTTTAGACGCTCGAAGAATTTCAGGTGTTTACTTCGTGATACAACATGTAAATGCATGCGATACTTATATGTCAAGTCACGATGATGTTTCGCTTTCACTAATCAAGAAACAACCAAAGACTATGAATAGATACCCAAACATGCTGTGACAATCAGTTTTTGAAATGAATTTAAAACTCTTACAAGACAAATGGCGTACTGTTAACAGAGAAAAAGAAGAATTGTCAAATCGCACAGATCTATTGTATAGTCAGATATATATTACTCATGAATTGGCGAGAGTGTCAAACCTGCAAACATGCTAGATATTTTTGTTGTTCTGATCATTACAACTCTATTTGTATATTCATCGTATCCAGAATATGATGCACGAAATAGATATAATATTGACATAAGTCTGTTGTTATGAAGGTAGCAATCTTCGTGCATCAGATTCAGACCACGTCTATAAATTTATGATAGTCCTTTTGGGTATGAACAGCCTCACGACCTCAAATTAACTTCCTAAACCATACATCATATTTTGGGTCTTCATATAAAAATCAAATTACGATGATTTTTCTCATCTCAATATAGCTTTCATCGTGGATCATCGCTATCACTCTGAAGAAAATCTCAGAAAAATATTTACAGATTCCTGCAAATAAGCGATATGTCCAATTTCTGACAGAACAGCACCTATAGCGGCATTTTGCTGTGTTTCACAAGACAAATTTGTGAACGCGGTCTCAAATAGGAAACATAGTTATATGCTTTGACCTTGTCATAGTTTGAAAACAAAATGAAGGCATAGGCTTATTGATAGAAAGAAAGACGAAAAGGGCAGTCAACAGGGATCAGTACAGGATAGGCGTGCAACAAAAGAAAATGAAAGGGCTGAATTGAAAGAGAAGTTTCTACGCTGAAGTGCATCGATTCTAGCTGACTCAATTAGAATGGAGAAGGCACCACTCTGCATACACGTACAGAAACGAAGATCGATAGCATACAAACTGCCATCCTCTACTCTACGATCCTCTATGGACAGATGATTCTTCTTCTTCTTTTGATGCGCTGCCTAATTCATGCAAAGTAAAACATTCATTTTCGTTTTCTATCATACCTCCTCAGCATCTGATCTCCATCCGATTATATTTGTCTCCCATCAAATGATTACTCGACTGATATCTGATTAATCCCTTTCACTAGAGTGATCTCCTCCACATGACACCTCTTCTGCTTCAGATTATGTCGATGCAGACAAATGTCTCTAGCGTCCGTCTCCTTCTGTTTTGCCACGATATTCGAGCCCTCTATCTGAAACAATCTGATTCCTCTTGATATGGGTTATCTGTCCAGCACTGTCGACGTCTGCACAGCCGACGCAAACCTCTGAAGCCTCAGCATATGGAGGCGAGAACACCTATATTCTCCGTCATGATTGAAGATGGTCGCCCCCGAAGAATAACAGCCAAAAATCTCCTCTTGATAGCAACGAGAAGCGATGGACATATTGTTAAGAGTTCCATGCTCCACCCTTTTGTCCAAAGCTAGTTTCATTCTCATGCAAGTTCACTTATCCCACATGCAAGGGAATTCTCCCAAACTCCATATAAGCAAGGCCTCCCTTCACTCCACACAAGTCATTTCACTCTAGCTCATTGCCAAGAGTATGCTTCCACTCCTCATGGAGTCTCCATGCTCATATGCTTCCACTCCTCATGGAGTCTCCATGCTCATAGAGCATTCTTTGTAAGTTCATTTCTATTTATTTCATTCATCATGTTTGCTTATCTTTTGTTCCTTCCTCCTTAGTTTGATTAATGTGTGATTAATAGTAGATTAGGAGTTGTTTTCTTTATTTCAACATGGTATCAGAGCATAGGTTTAGGATTTGTATTTTCTCTCGTCTTTTATATCATAGTAGTCATCCTTCCCTTCCCTCCCTCCCTCCCATAATAAGAGTGCTTCTAAGCACTATTGGTGGTAGCATTAACTTATTTAGTGTTATTTTTTTATTTCTCCTTAGATCTCTTGCATCATATATATAGTTCTCAACACCTTACTGTTTTTGAGTTTTCTATTAGAGCATTTTTGTTAATATCAATAAAGTGCTTCGTAGCACTTGGAGTATCCTCCTCCATGAGAATGGAACTCTTAAGGCGTGGCTTTTGAATGGAGTGCATAAACCTTTGCAACAACATGATTATTTTTGCCATATGGAAATATTGCACAGACTTCTACTGTAATGATGTTTTGCCCCTATTGCTCATAGCCGAGACCCATTTCTGTGAACATCTTGATGGGTCTGACCTGATTCATACTGAGAGAAAAGCTCATGTATATATCTTGACGTAAAGAGCAGCAAGGCATTGACGAGGAATAGAGAGGGCTGCTATCAATGTCTACAAATAGCTCTTTTCTCCAACTCATAAGTGCCCAACAGACCTGTTTCATCCCCAACACATGATCTGCCTTCTACCTTCATCAACGGCACTGAAACTCTCTTCAGAATCTACAAAACAAGAGCTTCTCCAATTTGAGACGCAGAGAAAAGAGACAAATCCTCAGCAACAGAAGGAATTGACCGAATAAAGGGGGGTGTGGGATGAGAAAACACAGAGGTTTTCAAACATTTTGCAAGTTCCTGCTGAAGAAACAGATAGGGTGCAAAGAATGCAGGTGATAGACAGAGCGGCTGCAGCCCTTGTAGCCGTGAATGCTTTTCTCTCCAAGCAGGCATCATTCCGTAACATTGTTGCCACTTTGCCTGCTTCCTATGCAGAAGCTCTATCAGAATACGGAGGCACAACGTTCTCAAATTCTTCAGAAGACGAAAACTGAACCATATTTTGCAACTGAACGTACGCTCAGAGCTCAAGCAACTCCTGGACCTGACTTTTGGACATGGTCTCCTCCAGTCTCCGAAATATTGAGCAATGATTCACCATTGGCTAGATTACAGATATTACGATCAATTCAGCGGATGATGGTGCATTGGCACTACGATCAACTGGCTTGCGAAGTCGAAGGCGAGAGACAGTGTCTCTGTATTGCAATAGAGAAAGAGCGAGGAAGACTACAGTCCATCACCTCTCTTTAGAGAGAGAAAGTAATGGAAGTGCACCAGACTGGTAGATGCGACCAATGAATTGCATCTCAAAACAGCTTGTACAAACTTACAACAGGTCTGGATACTGCTACGACTCACCATTGAAGGCTATAGGAGCGGAGAGGCTTATGAGGTCATCACTTATGTCAGAGTTCTAATCTTCTTTCATTTTCTTCCACATATCGAATGCACGCCAAATCACAGAGAGAGGAGTTGGACTGCCACATGAGAATACATTTGAACTCCGAGAAGAGAATTCAAAAGAGATTATTATTTTTATTTATTTTTGGTATTTCTTGTGAATCTCAAAAAACCGTCTTGAATGGCAAAGAACGAAGTAATGAGCAATAGTGATTTTATTTTCACAAGCTGCTATGCATATCTTAAAATCTCTTTAGACACTGCCACCCAAAGGAGTGGTAAGACCTTCCCTATATCTTCTTCTAGCTCTCACGGCCCCTTGTAAGGGATTAGACACCACCATGCCTAGACATGGTAGGACCTTCCCAAGGCCAAGCATAACTATTAAATGATGCCACTAAAGTGAAGGAGGTTCAATATCCATATATAAGAAGGACAATGCTCAAAAGGTGGCAAATGGTTCAATAAGCACCACCTACCCCATGATGTAAACCCCTCATATGTCTAAGGGATCCCATATGTCCCTAGACCCTCACAAACACTCCCAAACTTGGATCCCATATGTCCAACTTACGTCCAAGGATCCCATATGTCCTTGGATCCTAAAAACCCATGGACTAAGTGATCCCATATGTCACTAGTCCCCCATATTAAAAAAAAACAAAAGGGTCATCACATGGAGGGGGGTTGTTAAGAGTTCCATGCTCCACCCTTTTGTCCAAAGCTAATTTCATTCTCATGCAAGTTCACTTATCCCACATGCAAGGGAATTCTCCCAAACTCCATATAAGCAAGGCCTCCCTTCACTCCACACAAGTCATTTCACTCTAGCTCATTGCCAAGAGTGTGCTTCCACTCCTCATGGAGTCTCCATGCTCATAGAGCATTCTTTGTAAGTTCATTTCTATTTATTTCATTCATCATGTTTGCTTATCTTTTGTTCCTTCCTCCTTAGTTTGATTAATGTGTGATTAATAGTAGATTAGGAGTTTTTTTCTTTATTTCAACACATATGACAGGCCTCCTTCAGAATCCCTCTCCTTTTTCACCCGCAGTCATCGAGAGTATGTCCTCCAAGAAAAACTCGAGAAAAAGAGCGATCATAATCTGTTGTCCTGCCATTTTCTCATGCGTCCGATCAGTCAAGCTTTTATCCTTCTTTTTCTCCTTCGTTGCCCCTAGAACCATCCTTTTTTTTATGAATTTATTTCTTATAATTAGTGCTTCTCTAAAAGCACATGCACACATAACAATCTATAAATATATTAGCTTCGTCTTTCTTTGTGAGTTGAGAGCCGATGACACATCATCACCATGTTGGCTCATTATTGCTTCATAATGTCTTCATGGTTTGCTTTAGTACAAGACAATTGTATCATTTCCAATAATGATTGTTGTCCTCATCACTATGTTATGAATAAGAGGCTTTGAATTCTTCAACAAGTTGCTTTCGTTGTATAAATCACTTTGATTTGAGTGGGGAGAGAGAAATCTCTCCGACATTCACCCCCACCAAACCTGCACATCGTCCTCGATGGGCCAAACCTGCAGATCAGAGAAGGCAATATCAAATTCTTTTGAAAATTATTCATGACTCAAATAGTCTATAAAAAATGCTTCTATCATTAGTACATCTTCTAATAGCAAAGAAAACTTATAAAATTATGTAAGCTTGAATTTCAACCTTTTCGTTCAATGCATGAGTTGGAAAACAGGTTTTAGAAAGAAACTATAGAAGTCATTCAAATAGTGTTTGTACTAACTCTTCTATTAACTCCGTTCATAAGTAAAGCATATGTTATATAAGCCTTATATCCTCATATCCTAGCCATTTGCCATTAAGATACAAAAAACTAATTCCCCTCTAGCATATATCCGCCTTATATAGCCCGCTTTTCAATTCAGAAGTGATTTCAAGACCACAACTGATTCATTGAAATCATTTGATTGTTTCTTCCATCTCTTTTTTCATCATAATTTTTCTTTATTTCATTTTTCCTCTTTTCATATGCAGCAACCATTAATGTATTGCTTTCAATTTTTCTTCACAACTTTTTTGATGAAGGGGAAAGGCTTAACCCCTAATCAGAGCAAAGGATCTAGAAGTAAGCTAAAGCGGAACTAGGATCTCTTTAGCTAAATGGGTCAGATTTAAGGAAGCTTACCTATATAAAACAAGTTTACTTCTACTAGGAGTTGCAAGTTAAGGGTTCCCTCATCTATTCATATGACATCCATAGGTCTCTAATCCCTATGTTCTCTTCAAGCACGTTCCTACTTCAGTGTAAATTCTACTTTTCATAATTTTAAGAAGTTTCTTAACCTATCTGAAGAATGTACATATCTAATTATGACAATGCATGAACTTTCATAATAAATTAAAACATAAATCAGGTTTAGAACTTTTTCACCTGATCTATATTGACTCCATCTTCAGCTCTCTTTAAGTTCATCAGAACTTTTGGCATAAAATCTTCAATTGCTTTGTTCAATTCATCTTCAGAACCTGTAAGCAATCATAAAGTAGAAGCTACAAAACAAGTAATCTTCATTATCATTTGTCTTGCAAATAGAAATTCATATATTCTATCAGATTCATCTTCATCATGTCACAAATTTCATCATAAGAAATTCATAGTGGTTATAATTGTCATAAATAATGCATTCTTAATTTTTACAATAGGTTTTTCAACCTATGTAACGAAGTTCATAAATTTCACATTAGGTTTTTCAACCTATGTAACAAAGTTCATAATTTTTAGGAAAAATCATAATGTTCGTAGTATTTTTAACTTGTATCTTTATAAATGAGCATCATATTTTGATATCAATGAAAAATTCATATCTGGATTATGAAAGTTCCTCTTCCTCATCATATGGTATGTCAATATAATCATTATCATATTGTATCATATTTTCATATTTTCATATTTTATATCATGTATATTTCTTTCTTTTAAAAGTATACCATCATAATTGTTGTAAACAAAAATCATTTTGTTCAAAATATTCATCATTTCATTATAATAATGTTCTTCATAATTGTTCATCATAATAGATTTCTTCCTATTTGTGAAAGAAAGAAAATCATAAGTTCATCATAAGTTTAGTAACATCATTTTGATAAAACTATTTTTAATTAGAAGGTTTATTATCATATGTTTATCAATAGAAAAACATAAAATATGGTCCTTCTCATCATAAGAAAGAAAATCATATTGAGTAGTATATCAGCATAATTGTTATCATCCTATCTCAATGGATAATCATATTTTTATTCTAGAATAGCATCTTTGGCATCATAAGTTTAGGAAATGAGAAGCATATTGATCAAACTTATTTGCAAGCATATTGTGCATATAATTTCAAACATGTTTTAGTTTAATTTGTAATCAACAAACTTTGTGTTTTCATATTTTAGTATTCTTTTGGTTAAGCAAATCATAATGTAAAACTTTATCATAAGCTTCTAACTAGCTTTTTCAAGCATAAAAACTTCATAAAACAAAACAATTTAGGCATATGTTTCTCAACTTTAGGAAAACAGGCATATATGCAGCAAGCAATATCAAAATTTGAAAAGTTTTATCCTCAATAAACAATCACAATAAAACTATTCTCTTAAATTCTTCTCCTTTTTCTTAACTTTAGATGAGTTTTTGGTATTATTTTCAATCTTCCATATGGATTCTTGTACCCATTTTCCCATATTCTTGTCATGTTCTAATTGAATTTGAAGATTGTCATCTTCAGATGTTTGTACTATTCTTTCATCATTTTTATTTTGGTCACATTTATTGTCATTTTCTATGACTTTAGGTTCTGTTTTAACCGCATGTATGTCTTTATTTCCATCAATTGATTGTTCATTTTCATCATCTTTTATCCTTACATCTTCTTCTTTCTTAATCTTTTTCAATGTATCTTGATCCTTAGATGTAGTTTGAATATCAATGTTACTCATAGATTTAGGTTTAAGAAGGTTTTGATCATTGTCCACACTTTTAGTCACAATCTTGGTGTTCATAAAATGTAATTGACATACATTGCTTTTCTCATCATGACTCTTAGGTTTCCATTGTTTTTGAAGTTTGGTTTTAGGACTAAATTTTGTTTGGTCAAAGTATTGTCTCATCCCTCCTCTACCTAAGTTTAATCTCAAAGGTAGTTGTGTTTGATAATCACAAATCTTATGGCCATTTGGAATGACTAAGTGAATTTGACATGCATTATTATAAGCAACACAATCCTCATACATATGACCTAGTTGGTCACACCAAAAGCATCTTAAGGGATATACTTTCCTATTCATAGCCCTATAAGTGAATCTCCTATACTCATTCATATGGGTTTCATTAGGCAACTTTGGAGATAAACTTTGAGTTTCATGTTCATGTTTGCACTTGCATTTAGGGAATTCATTGACTTTTTTGGTCAAATCATTTATTTCGCTCATTAAATTTTTAACAACTTCTTGTAAAATTCCACACATCACATTATGTGAATTAGAAAATTCACTTAACTTGTCAATTAACATAAATACTTCTTTAAATTTTGCTTGATTTGATGAGTTTAGCTTATTCTCTAAATCTTTGAATTGTGTTTCAAGTCCCAAATTTGCATTATTAATTAAACCCTCCATAGTAGAGTTCTTTTCATGTGTGTTTAAATTAACTGCTTTCTTTTTACCCATTGATATTTGAGAAACAAGAAGTATTAGAGGATAGATCAATACCTGCAATCTGAATCGAAGAAGAGGCTCAAAGAGTGACTGTGTGTAAATTTATACAATTTTTAATAGGATCAAAATCTAATACATCAATTGCTAATGGATGAATGTGCAAACATTCCTGCTTCTAATGTCAATGAGAGGGGTGGCGAGATGAGGATAGCTACTTGCCACTCTTCATGGAGGCGCTCAGTTCCCTAGGGAACAGCCCTCAACACCTAGAAGAGTGCAAGGTTCCAAAGACACAGCCACAGCTCCCACGGATGAAGAAGCTTCTGCACTTCAACCTGTCGATATAATGTATGCACATGCAAGCACAATTTAAAAATTTATACCTGAGCTGCAAGGCCGTTTCTTCACGTCGGGTTCACCAAATGTCGGCGCGAAAGAGACGGCTGGTGGATCAAGTCAATCGTCGAAAATCACGGCACACGCCGGGTGCTTGGAGCAAGCTCAGGTGATATGGTTTCTCAAATAAACAAACTTACAAACATGCGATTATTGCATTTATAACTATCATTCATATGCAATGACAAGAACGCATATTTGTCATGGTTCTTTGAACGTATTTAGATTTTCAAATACAATTCAGACATTTATCTCACGAGTTTAAGCTTAAACTTCAAATCGTTTGCTCAAATCCAAAGTACCACAAATTATTTCTGGAGATATAGCTATGTATTGTTAAATATGTATATCAAAGGCACAACGACTTTAAATCTTTTAGAGATGATAAGTTATGTTCTAGTAATCCTTTATAAGGCATGTAGTTACTGAGATATAAAATCACAAAATTTAAAGGTTACATTATTAAACATCCTCAATGATCTATAGTCGCATATCTATTTTGGAGAATTAATGTTTAGCTATAAGCGGAACATTTATGTGCCCGATTTGAGACCAGTTACTTATGCATTGCTCTGAAGAATGCAACAGCATTTCATCTTAGTGTTCAAAAAGTACTTCAATGTGCGTTGGATAACCACAAAACATCAACATCAATATCATGTGTTGTAGATCTATTCGTATTCAGAATATACTACAGTAGTTATTTTTCATTTACAACTCAAAATTTGACACAAAACTTTGTCAAAGGAGATTTCTGAGTTAACAAATGCATTAAATCTGAGAACAGTTAGTTATGGGAAGCAATCAAACTGGAAATAAAACTTAGCGCAACCTTTAGATATGGCTTTTCTCAGCATTATCTGCAGTTCAACACAAGATCTGTTATTTAACCTGCGAAGTTCATCCTCAATTGAGAATAAAACATCACGTTTTTAATCTGATCTTTCTCGTCTATGAATATATATGCAGATTACGTATCACATCAATCCATGGAATTGCCCATCTTTGTGGGTCTTCATCCGTGTGAAGTCCCATAAAGTTTTTGCGTAAATTCAAAATCTACCATTGCACTTATCTGACATATCTCCATGCCCGTATAGCGCAAAATGAATCTCTTTACTCCGATCCTCTCACATTCAAATACAGTACCATGTGCTTAAATCTGTCGCTATTCATTCCAGTAACCAGCTCTATAAAATACCGCATCTGACAAACTTGAAGGACAAAATCATCTGACAAGCTTGAAGGACAAAATCATCAGGAGTTGGATCAGTATAAAAATCGCAAAATTCATCGTCAGATTTTAGCGATCGTGGTCGTCAGAACATATAGTAGTTATTAAAGTCATCAACAAGAGGGTAGTACGGAACAAGAAAGCGATGCAAAGCGTGGAGATGGAGAACTCAGAAGAAAATGTTTCTAAACAAATCAGAAAAGTATATGATCACACATGAACGTAAGATCGCTGTCGGATTATGAACACAGCGTATGAAGTATTATCAGAAAATCATAACGTTGTCAGGTGGACTCAGAATTGATCACGGAGATGTAGCAAAGCAAGCCATACTAACAGAGTCAACTATCAGAGATACCGAACAAAAAATTGATCAGAATCATGTCGAGGAAATTACTCCAGGCTCCGCCAAATGTGCTAGATGAATAATGTTTGTATTGGCTTCCTCTGTATATGCAGTGCTTCTTTCCATGTTGTGTGTCAGATCTTTGGCATTAAAATTGACCTTTCTCCCATCGCAGATCCCCTGAGTTGTCAACAGATTAAATGCTCTTCTTCGCCTCCGATCCCCTGCGCTCCCTTTCCTCTCCTCTTTTTTCTCGTGAGCATGCGCACATAGACACCATCCCCCGCTTTCCTCCACCTTTTCCTCCTTTTGTTCCTTTCTTTTTCGGAATTGGCTTCAAACCATCATATAATGAGCGATCAAAAACTCCTCCTTTCTTTCGTTTTTAGCTTTAATCTATTGCCATCCCTTCTCATTTGCTTTAACAAAAAACCATTCTTTGAATTCAATGAGTGTGTGCGGAGTAAACTCCCTTCATACGATGCTTTATAAAAGTAGCTTATCCGCCAACGTGGACACCTATTTCCATTTGTGCAATTTTATGAAGGTTTGGACGTAGCAACAATTGATGCTAAGCTTCTAGACACATCCGCAGTTTGACCATTTAAATCATTCGCACTATAGAAGATACTTTAGAATGAACATGTTTGTTGCTTTTGATCTCATGTAGCAGAGTCATTGCTTTGTTCTTGGGACATCCACTAGCAACTTTGATTATTAAAACTCTTCTCTAGTAAGGAGAGTGAATCTCTCCGACAACGTTTACTTTATAGTATTGGACTGTGAGAATGCAAAGTAACTTTGGAAGAAGTTATGCAATACATATGAAAAGGAAACAGTATCAAATAAAATGTATCTAATGAGAAAGTTATATGACCTTCGCATGAAGGACATAGATAGTGTTGTTGCTCATCTAAATGAGTTTGGTGCTATATTCTCCCAGTTACATGCTTAGAAAATGGAGATGGATAATGAAATGAAAGCGGTCTTGTCATCATTATGGGATACATTTTGCATAGCTATTAGAAATAGTGCACCTGGTGATAAATTGGTATATGATGATAGATGTGGAGCACTCTTGAGTGAGGAGATTCATAGAAAATCTATGGTTGGCACTCAGAGTGGAGATGTGTATAATGCTCATGATTCTTACCAAGAAAGAATTAGCAACGTGGTAGAAGCAAGAACAAGGAAAAATATGGTCAACGGAATAAGAGTAGAAGTAAATCAAGGAAGAGGAATATCTAATGCCATTATTTTCATAATAAAGGACACATGAAGAAAGACTGCTATGCATTAAAGATACCTAAAGGTAAAGGGCAGAATGTTGATTGGCATGTTAAATAGTTACCTGCACCATCTACCTCAATTGCAAAAATTGAAGAAATCAATGCTATGATTGGTGATGTTGATGTGTTGAAACTTGAAAATATTGTGCCTCTTGAGGCTCTTATGACTGATTTTCTTTCCCACACATGGCTGCTAGATTTTGGTGCTTCTTTCCATGTGACACCACATAGAGAATGGTTCTCTACTTATGTAGCAAAGTATCTTGGTACTATGAGACTTGGTGAATCTTACCAGTGGTGTTTTCAAGATTGGTGACATGGTTGCGCAACTCATTGATGGTTCAAAATTTACTATGCATAATGTATGCCATTGATTAATCATACTCAAGTAAAATGTGCATTTAGGAAAGGCTACAATTCATGTATTGTTTTTGTCAATAACATAGTTGAAAAGTCTAGGTATATCCTATCAAATCAAAGGATGAGGTATTCCCTACCTTCAGAAAATGGATTTCTTCAATTGAGACTGAAAAAGGAACTAAGCTCAAAGCTTTACATTCAAATAATGGGGGTGACTATACCTCACATGAATTCATCCTTTCTGTCTATCTAGAGGAATTCATAGAGAGTTTATAGCTCCTTATACCCCAATAAAGAATGGTGTAGCTGAAAGGATGAATATAACTATTCAGGATAGAGTAGTTTCGATGCTGCATCATGTAAGCCTTTCACAAGGCTTTTGGGCAGAAGCAGTATTGACTCCGATTCATGTGATTAACCTTTCACCTAGTACTACCAAATGTCTAAAAGTGGCACAAGAGTTATGGAAAGGGAGGCCACCATATTATGATCATCTTCGAGTTTTGGGTGTGAAGCATATGTTCATATACCCAAGCATCTTAGACAAAAGCTGGACCATAAGTCAAAGAAATGCATTTTTCTTAGATATGGTCTAGAAGGACAATTTGGATATCACTTATGGGATCCTAAAACATGGTTAGTGATCAGAAGTAATAATGTCATTTTCAATTATCCTAAGATGCATAAACATCCCATTAAGGAGGTTGAAGTGAAAAGAGTGTTGTTTGCGGATACTAGTCCTCTAGTTAGCATGCATGAAAATGCTGCACATAGGGATGTTCAAGAGAATGTTTGATCAGATCTATCTGCAAATGTTCCTATTAAGCAACCATTGAGACACATCCACCTCATAGATATGTTCTAGGTTTGAATTTTGTTTTCTTACTACAAAGAGGCTATGTAGACAAATGACCATGTCAAGTGGGAGTGTGCCATGAAGAGTGAGCTAAATTCTATTCACAAGAATGGTACTTGGGATTTAGTACCTTTGCCAAAGGGCAAGAAAGCTTTACCATGTAAATGGGTATATAAGTTGAAATTCACATCACGTAGTGCTTCTCCAAAGTATAAAGCACGACTTGTTGCAAAGGGCATTAAGCAACAATATGTTGTTGATTTTGAGGAAATCTTCTCTCCAATGGTCAAGATGACTACCCTTCAAATGTTTCTTGGATTTGTTGCAATGGAAGACTTAGAACTAGTCCAAATGGATGTGAAAACTGCTTTCTTGCATGGAGTTCTTACAAACGAGATCTACATGGAACAAACAGAGGGCTATGTAGTTCCTGGCAAAGAAAGTCTAGCTTGTAAGCTGAAGAAGAGCTTATATGGACTTAAGCAGTCCCATAAACAATGGTACCAAAATTTTGATGATTTTATGAAGTCTCAAGGCTATTCTCTAGGCAATGAGGATCATTGTCTCTACACAAAGAGATGCCTAAATGGAAGCTTGATATGCTTGATACTTTATGTCGATGATATGTTGATTACTGGGAAGTCCTCTTATAACTTGTCAATTCTCAAAGAAGTTGCATCAGACATTTGATATGAAGGATTTGGGGGATGCCAAACATATTCTTGGCATGTGCATTACTCGTGGTGGGAGTAAAAGATGCATATACTTGTCTCAAAGTGAGTACATATCCAAAGTACTTCACATGTTCAATATGCAAGGTGGAAAGGCATTGAGTACACCTTTATCACATATGTGAAATTGAGCAAGGATGATTGCCCCAAATCAGATGAGGAAAAGGAATCCATGACCAAAATTCCTTATCAATCTGTTGTTGGTAGTCTCATGTATGCTATGGTAGCTACAAGACCAGACATTGCATTTGCAGTGGGAGTTGTTAGTAGATATATGTCTAATCTTAGCAAGAAGCATTGGGAAGCAATCGAGATGATTTTGAGATATCTGAGTGGCACAAAGGACAAGTGTCTATGCTTGGGTAGGGGAAAGCATCCATTAGTGGTTACACAGTTTCTGATAATGCTGGTTGTGTAGACAATCATAAGTCTACATCAGGGTACATTTTTCATTTTGTTGGAGGTTCTATCTCTTGGAGATCTCGTCTTCATGACTGTACAATTGTTTCCACTATAGAAGCAGAGTATGTTGCAGAAAGTGAGGCATGTAAGGAAGCATTTATGGCTTTCCCATTATCTCAACATGTACCTCTTTTGCTCAGTGATAGTCAGAGTGCCATTGCATTGTCTAAGAATCCGGTCTATCATGCAAAACCCAAGCACATTTGAGGTGCGGTATCACTTCATTAGAGATTGCTTAGCCACTAAGCGCATTATCCTTGAGAAGGTTAATTTGAGATAATATTGTAGATTCTTTGACTAAAGCTTTACTAGAGGATAGCTTTCGACAGTGTTGTCACTTGATGGGGGTTACTTATCCATGATTTTACATAGTTACTTGTATATTGTGTAACATGCCCATTAGGTGGGAGGTATAGTTTGTATACTTACACTCAGGTATTCTTTGTCATTCTTTGTTTTTCTTCCATAGACACTTTGGCCATATTGGTCTTTAGTGGGAGACTCTTATCATTGGTGTCCAAGTGAAAGGCCAAATGGCCATCAAACACTTTTGTATATGTTCTTTAATAAAACATACAGCGGCCCATTCAGCCACAGATTGTAAGTTCGATTGCATTTGTAACACCCAAGAAATCTATGTTCGTGCTCTCTGTGTACTATGTTTTCTACATATTTTGCAGGCTCTATGTCGAGTACTGTGTGTGGCGCTTGGATGTAGGTTTTCTATGTTGAGGGTACCATTGTGGAGCTCTCAAGAAGGAGATTCCTTTTAGGTGCATCGCTATCAAAATACTTCAAAACCTATAACAAGATTTAAGAGCTAACGATTCAACAATAAAGCTAAATGTATGCTACCAAGGAGACACAATCTCAAGTGCCTCTAATAAAAAAGGTTTGATATTTCAACCAATCTTTCCACCTATCTATCCAAAACTATCTCAAAAGTGCAAAATCAACTTCTGATTTTCCCCAATTTTGCAACCAAAGAAAATCTCAAAACATTGATGTAGAGAGCTCAAGAACACACTTTGAAGGCTCCAAAATAATTTTAACCTTAAGTATCTTCACTCCTACAATCACCAAACAACTAGGGCTTAGGGTTAGGTAAACTTGCTAGTAAGGCTTGCTTTGAGGGGAACACTACTCGAATGGGTGACCTCCTGAGAAGTACTAGTACTTTGTCTTCTTTGATCATTGAACTCATTCCTAACATGCATGCAATGTTGACTTTGATGACTGACATGACAAGGTATGTAAGGTCTATGCCTTGGTCACCAACTTATTGGTAGGCCTTGGAAGAAGACAATACAAGCCACAACATATTGGGACCCTTTAGCAAAGGTTCAACATGATGCTTTTATAGTAGAAAATTGAGCTCTCGATGACATGCACGGTACTTTGCATAGACATGAAAAATTCACAGAAACTACATAGTACATAGTACATAGTACCAATCCACTATTTGTTTTATTAATGAACATACGTAAAAAAGTGTTAGACGGCCATTTGACCTTTCAAATGAACACTAATGGTAACATAATAGAACATATAAATATATGATAAATATAGTACATACTATTAAGTACAATCTCCCCCCATGCACTTTATCAAATAAATGCCTACATTTAAATAGATTTTATTAGTTTGAAAATACGACTTTACAACAAAATTGATTTTTTATCCATTGGTTTTTATAAAAAGTACCCGTAATAGAAGGTTTATATGCCTATCTATAGAAAAATATATGTCTGGCTCTGTTTTGAAAATAAAAGATTACACCATAAAAGAAAGCTAGTATGCTTATCTATGGAAAAACATGTGTGCATATTTATTTTGAAAATAAATAACTCCATGCAAGTGTAGTTTGATATAGATAGCATACTAACATGCAATTTTACATACACACATAGACACACAACCCAAAAAGTGTACAAACGAATAACAAAATGAACAAATAGATGATAAAGAAAGTACATAATATTGGGTATGATTTGATATAGATAGTATGATATAGTTTGATATAGATAGCATATTAACATGCAATTGTGTTGGTGCAAATGTACAAGCCTACACATTTGGCTTAGCATGTTGGTGCAAATGTACAAGCCTACACATTTGGCTTAGCATGGAAGACATTGCGTGGAAGCACTTGATGATTCATGTGAATTATAGCTTGTAACTACTTGACCATTTACCATTCTAAATCATTAAATCCTTGGAGAATCTTGTAAAAGCTTAGCCAAGTTTGAATTCAAAATTCAAACTTAGAAGAAATACTTATAAAACAGTCTTGTATAACTCGTGGGGTGTGTGCCTCATTTAGAGCTCTCTCCTTGATAATTTCTAGAACTTGAGTAGCTCACACCATAGCTCACTCAGTTCATCATCATTGAGCATCATTATAATGCCAATGACTCTGTATAATCATGTGTTATAATACACATAGCTCATTGAACATCTCTGTCTACTTCTCTACTATGACTACTCAGAATAGTCAACTTCTTCTGGTCATATCTCAGTGAATACTAAACCATTTTGCATAATATTTGGCTTGTTGAAGTCTTCCTAAAGTCTACTTTGTGATATCAAAATTTCAAGGCATTTGGTTTAGGCATCTGGGAGAAATAGTCTTCGAAGTGCTCGTTGGTCATCTACTAGTTAGTCCCTAAAAAGTTGGGGGTAAGATTTAATTTGCTAAAATGATTTCTCAGAGCATAGTTGATCATTTTAAATGATTCCAATTGTAATCATTAGTTATCTAAGCTAATTGAATTCCCCCAAAAGGAATTTTGTCAATTTTTATTGTACTATGAGCTCTGAGTAAAAAAGCCAGCAGGTGTATAGACTAAAATAGCAAGTTTTTCAACACTAGCTATTCTTGAACTAGTTTGTTTTGGATTAATTGTTTCAAGCATCAACTCCAAAGTACATAGGTACTTTCTTGGTCTCATTCGCAAGCTAAAAGGGCATACTTTATAACCCTAAAGTGCATCATGGCTTGTACCAAGCAGGTTTTAGCAGTACCACCTCACTTCCTTGAGGTATCCATCCATCTCTTCGAATAGTGGTATCAGAGCAAGTTGAGGTAAAATGGGAGATGGTTTCCCTTCTTTCATTGATAAATTGGGCAGGAATAATTATCCAACATGGTCTTTGAAGATGAAGACCTATGTACAAGGAATAAGTCTCTATGGATACATATCAAGAGATGAGGAGGTGCCCACATTTAGAAGCAAAGATCAACCTACAAGAGAGGAGCAATAAAGACTCAACTCATGGTGTGCCAAAGATGCTTTAGCCAAGTCATATCTACTTAACTCTATCTCTGATTTCCTTCTTCCTCATATTAGGAATTGCAAAACTTCCCAAGAGACTTGGGATACTCTATCTTCATACTTTTCTTCTAATAAAAGAGCTAGGAAGAATCAAATGTGGATGGAGTTTACTACTCAAAAGAAGAAACCTAAGTAGAATGTTTTAGAGTATGTGACCAAGGGAAAGGATGTGGCTGATCAGTTGGCAATCATAGGAGAGGAGATTGAAGAGGAGCAAATAGTGAGACAGATAATCAATGGCATCAAGGCAGATGATAAATGGGAATCATTCACAACTGAAATGGATCTTTATATGGATATGAAAATCCCTGATCTAACCACTCTCATGGGACAACTCTTCACCCATAACAAAAATGGTGAGAACCATGAAGAGGTACAATTCTTATGCCCTCTATACAGATAACAAAAAGTCCAAGGATAAAAGAAAGAGTAAAAAGTTTGAAGATGAAGGTGATACTTCTCAAGCTAACTATGCAGGGAGAGGTAGGAATTCAAGAGGAAGGGTCAGAGGAGGTAAGCAAGGTAGGGGGAGACCTTTCAACTCTTCCCCATGGAATATATGTGGATTGTCTAATCACACAACAGATTAGTGCTATAGGAACTTCAAGAACCAAAGAGGAAGAGGATTCCAAAGAGATGGTTACTCACAATCAAGAGGAAGATTCAACCATAATCATGGTTACAACCATGGCTACAACAACAAATACAAAAACAATTATCAAGGAGATACAAATCAAGAAAAGACTTCGACAACTATACAGAGGATCAAGAGGATTCTCTTCTCATTATGAAAATGACCTCAAAACAAGGTATGAATGATGAGCACCTCTTCTATGTTGACTTAGGTTGTTCAAACCATGTAGCAGGCAATATAGCTCTCCTTTATGATCTTGAATAGCCCAAGGGAAAGCGCCAAGTGCAGATAGGTGATGTTACCAAGCATTCACTTGTCAAGGTAGGAAATGTCAAAACTTCTGATGGGAATAAGAATCTATTGAGCAGAGTTCTTTATGTAAATACTATCACAAAAAAAATGATGAGTGTTGGACAGATAGTGGAAAAGGGTTTGCAGGTTAGGTTCAACAAATTTGGAGCCTTTGTGGAGGACCCCCAGCATGGATTCAAGAGAATTGCAAAGGGAGAGAAAACAGGTAGATTGTTTACATTTGAGCTTGAGGACACTAGAAACATTGCACTTTATAATTATAAGGATCAAACCTTGTCGGAGTTAGAGATATGGCACAAAAGATTAGGACACATTGGTGAGAGAACGTTGAAGCAGATATGTAGAGATCAATGAGTACTTGGGATACCTAATGTATCCAAGCAACATATGATCTATAAATGTGGTGCATGCCAGTTTGGTAAATCACACAGGTTACCCTTTACAAAGAAAGGCTATATGCATGAGGATTACTTGGAACTTGCCCACACAGATGTGTGGGGACCAAGCAAGGACCCTTCGATTTCAGGCTCAAGGTACTATGTGTCATTTATTGATGATTTCAGTAGGTGGACTATCTTGTATTTCATGAAACATAAAGATGAAGTGTTCAACTGTTTCAAAAATTATCTTGCACTTGTGGAAAATCAAACATGAAAGAGTTTAAAGAGGATAAGGTCAGATGGAGGAGGTGAGTACTTCTCCAATGAGTTTGATGCATTTTTGCAGGACAGAGGTATCAAGAGAGAGATCACAACTAGATATAATCCTGAGCAAAATGAAGTAGCAGAGAGGAGGAACAAATTGATTGTGGAAGCAGCTAGATCTATGCTAAATGACAAGAAGTTGCCTAATTATTTGTGGGCAGAGGCTGTGTCTACTACCACTTATCTTATTAACAGGTTAGCCTCTAAGTCCCTTGATGGGATGACCCCCTACGAGGCATGGAATGGTAGGAGATCATCACTTGAACATTGCAGAATATTTGGATATGTTGCTTATGTGCATGTTCCATCTCAAATCAGAGGTAAGCTAGACCCTAAGGAAGAGAAATGCATTTTCATAAGGTATGATATAAATCAAAAGGGGTACATGCTTTATAATCCATCCAACAAAGGATTTATGGTCAGTAGAGATGTTGTGTTTGATGAGAATGATTCTTGGTTTGAAAGTGAATGTAGGAAGGTCAAATTGCCATATGACTTGGAAGAAGAATTTCCAAGCCTTACGAAGGAGGATCCAAACACAATTGAAGACATCAAATCAGATGATGAGGACACCATCAACTTGGAAGAATTTAGAGCATGTAAATCAAAAGGCAAGGTCAAGATGAAGAGGTTGGAGGACATACCTGAGTCATCCAACCAAGCCTTAAGGAGATCACAAAGAGAGAGTAAGAAGCCAATCAGATATGGGTATGATACTTCACTAGTCACTAAGCGTTCTATTTATCTTGCCAAGGATTTATCACTTGAAGAACCTTCTTCATATGAAGAAGCAAGTACCAAAGCAGAATGGAAGGAGGCTATGGATGAAGAAATAGAAGCACTCCAAGAGAATGACACTTGGGAGCTAGTACCCAAGAAAGCATCAATGACGGTAATTGGTTCTAGGTGGATTTGCAAAATCAAAAGGAATTCAGATGGATCCATAAACAGGTACAAAGCTAGGCTTGTGGCTAAGGGTTTTGCACAGACCCATGGAATAGACTATGAAGAAACTTTTTCACCAGTGGCTAAGATGCCAACCATCAGAGTATTGGTAAGTGTAGCTGCATCTAAAAATTTGAATATGTATCAACTAGATGTGAAAAATGCTTTTCGCAATGGATGGATTTTAGAGGAGGTTTACATGGCTCAACCTCCTGGCTATGAAGATCCAAGCAAGGTAAACCATGTATGCAAATTAAAGAAAACTCTATATGGTTTGAAGCAGGCACCTAGGGCATGGAACCATAGGTTAACAACCTACCTTCAAGACCAAGGATTCATGATGAGCGAGGCAGATTCTTCTCTGTTTATCAAGAGGAGTAATTCAAAAATGATATATTTATGTGTATATGTGGATGACATCATTCTTATAGGTAGTGATGCCAATGGCATCAAAAAGATCAAAAACCAGATGATGCAAGAGTTTAAGATCAGTGACCTAGGGTTTCTGAAATATTTTATTGGACTTGAGTTGGTATACACTAACTCTGGAATCTACATCACTCAAAGGAAATATGTGCAGGACATGTTGAAGAAGTTCCACTTGGAGGATGCAAAAGTAGCTAGCACCCCTATGGAGGTAAATCATAAATTAAGTGCTCATGAAGGTGATTTGCTTGAAGACATTGCAAGTTATCAAAGCATAGTTGGAAGTCTACACTATGCAACATTAACAAGGATTGACATATGTTATGGAGTAAGTGTTTTGAGTCAATTCATGCATAAACCTAGAGCACCTCACTTGGAAGCTGCTAAAAGAATTTGGAAGTATCTCAAAGGTACTCAAAATCAAGGTCTTTACTTTCCATACACATCAGATTTGGACATAAAGTTGTACTCAGATGCAGATTGGGCAGGATGTAAGGATGACATAAGAAGTACTTCTGGCTATTTATCTTTTGCAAGTGATAAGCCCATCTCATGGTCTTCTAAGAAGCTTCAACAAAGGTTGAATACAGGGAATTAGCAAATGCTACACAAGCTATTTGGATTAGATTGCTCTAATTAGATTTGGGACTTCACACTCATTCACCAATGATCTTTGGTGATAATACTAGTTCTTTGCAATGTGCAACCAACCCCATTTATCATGCAAGAACTAAGCATATAGAAGTGCACTGTCACTATGTTAGAGAGAAACTCTCGAGCAAAGAGATTCAACTAGCATATGTATCTACAAATATGCAGTGTGCTGATTTGTTAACCAAAGCACTTGATGGTACTAAACTTTGCAGGTTTAAAACCATGATTGGATTACAGGATATTCAAGAAGATTGATGAAGCAATGCAAGCCAAAATGTTTGGCTTGAGGGGGAGCTGTTGGTGAAAATGTACAAGCCTACACATTTGGCCTAGCATGTTGGTGCAAATGTACAAGGCTACACATTTGGCTTAGCATGGAAGACATTGTGTGGAAGCACTTGATGATTCATGTGAACTATAGCTTGTAACTACTTGATCATTTACCATTGTAAATCATTAAATCCTTGGAGAATCTTGTAAAAGCTTATATCTTGTGGAGTTGGAGGAATATTGGCTACGAATTCAAGATGAGGGAATGTCTCCTAAATCAGAGGAGTTACTTTTTGATTGGATCCAAGTTTGAATTCAAAATTCAAACCTAGAAGAAATACTTATAAAAAAGTCTTGTAAAACTCGCAGGGTGTGTGCCTCATTTAGAATTCTCTCCTTGATCATTTGTAGAACTTGAGTAGCTCACACCATAGCTCACTCAGTTCATCATCATTGAGAATCATTGTAATGCCAATGACTCTATACAATCATGTGTTATAATACACATAGCTCATTGAACATCTCTGTCTACTTCTCTATTATGACTACTTAGAATAGTCAACTTCTTCTGGTCATATCTCAATAAATACTAAACCATTTTGCATAATCTTTGGCTTGTTGGAACCAGTTTAAAGTCTACTTTTTGCTATCAAAATTACAAGGCATTTGGTTCAGGTGTCTGGGAGAAATCGTCTTCAAAGTGCTCACTGGTCATCTACTGGTTAGTCCCTAAAAAGTTTGGGGTAAGATTTAATTTGCTAAAACGATTTCTTAGAGCATAGTTGATCATTTTAAATGATTCCAGTTGCAATCATTGTCTATCTAAGCTAATTGAATTCCCCTAAAAAGGAATTTTGTCAATTGTTACTGTATTGTGAGCTCTGAGTAAAAAAGCTAGCATGTGTATAGACTAAAATAGCAAGTTTTTCAACACTAGCTATTCTTGAACTAGTTTGTTTTGGATTAATTGTTTTAAGCATCAACCCCAAAGTACATAGGTACTTTCTTGGTGTCATTTGCAAACTAAAAGGGCCTACTTTATAACTCTCAAGTGCATTAGGGCTGGTACAAAGCGGGTTTTAGTAGTACCACCTCACTTCCTTGAGGTATCCATCCATCTCTTCCAACAAATTGTACATACACACATAGAAACACAACTCAAAAAGTGTACAAACAAATAACAAAATGTAATAAGAAAATGTACAAATAGATGATAAAGACAGTACATAATGTTGGTATAATCTCTTTCCATGCACTTTATCATACAAATCTCAAAGTGTATGTATTTAAAGACAATTTTTGTTATTCTAAAAATAGAGGTCTACAAGAAAAGAGAAACATGATCTATTCTCTTTATAGAAAGTCACCTTAAAAGAAAGTCTTTATGTCTATAAAAATAGAAAAATGTGTTTTAATATCTATTTTAAAAATAAATAGCCACATCATAAAGGAAGGTGTTGGAGTTTGGGGATCAAAAATACACAAAAATAGCATGAAGAAGAAGAAGTTTGGGAGCACAACACATAGTGTATTACTAAGTGAATGTGCAAAGATAAATAGCTATTTATAGTTATGGATGTATATACGAGCTAGGGGAAAAAAACTCATAAAGAGGTAAAAAAGTGCCCAGACCATTCTAAATCACATACATCACTACCAAATATACTAATGAATCTCCTTGGAAGTGACACATTAAACAAAAAGCTAACACTCATATGTAAGAAAGTGTTAAACAATGTGGAATATGGTCAATCCTTAAAAGGGAGTAATCCCAAAGCTTTGCAAAAAGCTTTGAACTTCTCTTTAGATGAAGCCTTTATAAGAAAAAAAAATAGAGATTTGTAAGAAAAATGGTTCATCATTCATTGAGTTTTATAGAAAACCACCATAAAAAAAGGTTCATATGCTTATCTATGCAAAAACATGTGTGTGCCTCCATTCTAAAAATAAATAATCACAAATTCATAACTAAATAGTCGAAATTTTTTATTCAAAAATTATTAACATATACATTTGAACATAAACTACATTAAATTTATCTACCTCTTAAGCACAATGCGATCAATGCCACATTTTACCTTAAATAAAATCCAATAACTCCATAAATTCCAACATTACTCTTTTCTATAGTTAAACCAAAGGATCATCTTTCAATAGACCCTTCTTGAGAAAGTACTCGGTTGTTAGGTGGCATTGTGGAATGCAATTAGAGGAGAAAACCTCTAATAAAAAATATCGCATAATAAGGATGCCTTAAATTTGTAGTTGACCCTAATGAGCCGGATTGACTCCCAAAAGGTACCCAAATTGTCCAAATATATAGGCTCTATTGTCCATAAGAACAATATGCATGCAGAATTGGATAGAAATCTTCATCAATCTCCATGCCCCCTTTTGAACACGAGACACACGCTAACATCACATTTATTATTCCAAACATTATTGAAGTTAGGACAAAGGCATAATGCGACTTAAAAAAAAAAGGGAGGTTCGGGAGGTGTCTACTCTCCCAGCTTTAACTTTGAAAGTATAACTATAAACATGAATGGGCATAGTATCGATGGGACCTTTCGTATCTCAGAAAGCAAGGGTTAGACAAGATTGCAACTAATTTCAACTGGTTTAAACTAGCCTAAGCCATTACATGTCTAGCTTGAGGGTTGAACACAAGACCTCCACATCAAGAGACCAACACCAAACCAATGTGGTTAGCAACGGGATGGCAACGTCGTAGGCAACGCGTTAGCAACGTGTTAGCAACGTGAAGAAGTTGCGAACCTAAAGTTGTGATAAAGTTGCCTATAATTCATTTTTTTAATCAAATTTTTATTATTTTTTTAGATTTTCAATACCCTAACTATATACATCCGCTTATAAATGCTTTAATATATGCAAAAAACACATATAAGTATCATATATTAACGTTTAAACATTTCATATATAGATCATTTGACGTCGACACTTGACTTGCATTTCAACTTAGAAATTTCATCACAATGTGAATGCACATTAACTTTTAAGTTTTAAGTCAAGCACTACTAAATAGATCACATTTCAAATTTCATAAGAATACTCAATAAATTCACGAATCACTGTTAAAACTTAAATACTCAAGTGGCAAGAATCGAGATGGAACTTGAAAGTGAGCAATGAGCACATGCCAAAAAATACAATAATCAATTATAATGCAAAATCTAGGCACATGAGTCATCTTAAAGAGTCAAAACAAAAGTCAAGAGTCAAGACAATCATACTATCATCTAAATGTCATAAATACATATCCAATGTCATGACTCATGTGACATGTCCAAATAAATATACAAATATAAGTTAGTCCAAGAGTCAATCATGAGAATCTGACTCAGTATCTGATGAAAAATCATCCTCATCAGGCTCATCCTCATCCTCTCTACCATGTGGAGCAGAACTAGTAGAGGCCCCTGCAAATGCTACAGCTCGTGATCGAGTACATCTCTGGGAGCGAGTCTGATGCTGTGGCTCGGTCAACTCCTGATATAACATGCTGTAAAGGTCCAACTCCTCTTAAGGTATAGTAGGCATCTCATGGACCTTCTCTATGTCAATGTGGTCAATGTTGACCTGTCGCACATCTGCTGTATGACCTCCGCTCTCCAAAAGGCGCAAGTTGTAGTGGCAATATACTAGTTGCTCCAACTGTGCAGTAGATAAGCGATTCCTCTTTTTTGTGTGGAAGAGGGCCCAAGTGCTCCAATTTCTTTCACAGGGACTAGCACTACAGTCCTGTGAAAGAACACGGATGGCAATTGATCTCTGCATGTTCCATAAAAAGTATGCATTATTTGCTTGAATTATGAGTTCAAAATTATGAATTAAAATTTAAGTGAAACTTAGAAGTTTGTACTTACTACTTACCAACTCAGGTGCAGATAGGCCATATTTCTCCCACCAAGACACATGTGACAACTGACTAGATCGGAGCATGGCAGTATCTTTCGCAAAACTACCCCCATAGTTTCAGAATAGTAGGAGCTGATCCTCAAGTGTCAAGCGCATATCAACATCATCAGGATATAGTCTACCCATGTATGAAGTCCATGCACTGTCAAGCTCATGATCCAACATCTGCCTCTCAGATCTCCATAAGGGCTGTAGAATGTGAGCCATGCCATGAATCGGTCGATGGAACCAACCCCATCGATCCCTCCATATAGATCTAATCTCATCAAACCTATTTATCCAAGAGTCAAGAATCAAGAATCAATGTGAATGCATGTGACATGTCATTGGTAATATAAATAAGAATAATAAAATTTGAATGTAGCATTATCAAAATGCATATGGCATACCTGTCTGAAGAAATAGAAGTGCATCGAGCAAGGGACTCCCCAACGTGGTCCATATACTCGTAGACGATGCCTATAGTACTCCCCTCCATGTCAACAATGTGTAGCATGGAGTATAGAGGCTGCATCACTCTCAGCAAAGCATCTACCTCTCTCCAAAATCTATCACTCAAACATGTAATGCGTATTGACTCTGCTTTCCTGCATGTATGGCCACTCCATGCAAGCCACTCCTGAGAAACAACTGTCTGCATAAGTGATTGCCTCACTTGAAGCAATCTCTCCATCACAATGCACATATAAGCAAATCTGGTCTTTGCAGGCCTAAGAAGCTCCAAATCACTGTATGATCTGAAATTGGAAAGCAACTTTGGCCTCTTCGTGAATAGGGTGACCACTCTCTGACATGTGGAAAGAATCTCATGTATCCAAGGGACCTTCCCAACATCCTCAATCAATAAGTCTATGCTATGAGTTTGCACATGGAGTCCATACAATGGATGGGAACTCCTTCTCTAACATCCTCCCCATGGAAACACAATTACTTCCGTTGTCCGTTATGACTTGGACAACATTCTCAACTCCAATCTCCAAGACTGCCTGTCTGATATGTCCAAAAATGTACTCCCCTGTGATGGATGGGCCTGGAGTAGATGCATCAATGGCACGTAGGAACATGGTACCTTTGCAACAATGAACAAGTATATTATATACATTCCTTTTCCTAATATATGTCCATTCATCACACATCAAAGTGCAACCATATTTCTTCCAGGTCTCTGCCATAGGCTCCAATTGCTTTTGCACAATTTCTTTTGTTTTTCTCAGCTCACTTCCTCTTAGCTCTTCATAAGAAGGCCCTTCCCACTCAACCCCAAGCCTACTCACCATTTTCATGGCCTCCTACCATGCGGGAGTGCGCACCACATTAAAACTTAAACCACATTTAATGAAGAGCCTCATAATACCTTGGGTGGCCTCCTGCTTCCCTTGCTTTTGCAAACTAGCCCGTATGGATGATGCATGTAGGCTGCCACGACCTGTAGGAATGCTCTGAGTCTCCCGTGGTCTCTTTTGCTGATGCTCTGATGCATGTGCTACCTCCTCTGTCTCCAAGTCCTCGACAAGAGGGGCTGAAGGAAACTCCCCTTGAGATGCTTGGGATGAATGTCCTTGAGGAATAGAGCTCTGTGCACTACTATGTGTTTGTGTTGATGCTCTAACCCCTCTTCTCATTTCCCGTGCTGTAACCCATTCCAAAAGCTCTTCCTTCATCTTCTCTGGCATTGGTTTAGAGGAAGGACCAACACCTATACCTCCAAAACGTGCTTAATGTGCTTTTATTCTATCTGCCCCTCTTGTCCCTTTGTACCCACACAAATTACAGGTCCATCGCTCACTACCTCCTGTTCCAAACTTTCCTTGGCTCCTGACATATTGCCAATAGTCTTGTTTAGCTCTAGGCATGATGGTTGACTGCTCTCTCTCTATAATCTGAAGGTGACAGGTGCCATAGGTCACAGGTGACAGGTCTCTCTCTCTCTGAGCTTTCTCTCTCTCTCTCTCTCTATCTATCTATCTCTCTCTCTCTCTCTCTCTCTCTCCTGCAACCTGCTGAGTGCTCCACAGTCCACTGCTCTGAGTGCTCAATGCTCACTGTTTTGGGCTCGAATGAAATGAAAAAGGGCCCTCCAGCGGGCCGTTTTCGGCCCGCTGAGAGGGCCCTATTTTTTTAAATTGTACGCAACACGTTGCGAATGTGTACGCAACGCGACGTTGCATTGCGTACATTGCGAAGGTTCGCAACGCGTTGCGTATGCAACACTGCACCAAACCAATCCACCTACAAAACATGGATACATGTGTCTTCTCTCATGTTTCCTACTTGTATGATACACATCAACACCATATTTATTATTCGATATTTTTTTGAAGGTTAGGATGCAAGCATAAAGTGCCACCTCTCATTTGGCCTCGGTGTATGAATTGGGTGTCACTTGTTTTAAGGCTGCTACAAAAGCATGAGGCGTCTTCTCTCATGTGTGCTAGGTGTATGAGTTTTGTATCACTTGTAGAGTTTTGTGGTGGAATCTCAAAACACATGTCACTAGGAGTTCCTTTCCATGTGATCCGTCTTTTCCGAAAAGCAACACCACAACATGTCGTTGACGTACTTCAAAGTTGAACTCATAAAAGCTAACATGCTCCCTTTTTCCCGATGTTCAACACTCCCACACATGTACTAGAGAGAGGGTTGAAGAGACACATGATGTACTAGAGAGAGGATTGAAGAGACGCATGATGGAAACATAGAGATGCTTGAATTTGTGTACTCTCTTGCATACACACATGCATGCACCTAAGCATCTATAGTATGTACTCGTGTGCTTACTCAATTACACACGTGCGTGCATAAAATTTCAACTTTTGACTCTTCATACTTATTTTTATTTTTATGAGTGCACTTTTAGATTTTATTAATAAGAACAACTTCTCCAATGGGAAAAGTTCGGGTCCGGATGGCCTTACCAATGAGTTTTTCAAGTCCTTCAAACATCAGGTGGCCACCCCATTGCGTCTCGTGTGGCAAGAGGCTCTCTCATTCAGTGCCCTCCCTGAGTGCCTGAATAATGGCGTCATCAAGTTAATCCACAAACGGGGAGATAAGAACAAAATTGAAAACTGGCGTCCGATTACCATGCTCCAAACAGGATACAAGATAATTGCAAAAGTTATCGCCAACAGAATCTCTTGTCATTTAAAGTCATGGTTGTGCGAGGACCAGAAAGGTTTTATCAAAGGTAGATCTATACTTGAAGCAATTATCGATATTTGGGAAGGCCTTGCTTTTGCTGAGGAGTCTGCTCAAGATCTGGTATTCATTAAGATCGACTTCGACAAAGCGTATGACAGATTGGAATGGGACTTTATTCTTCAATCATTGAAAGACCTTGGATGCAGCCAAAAGTTCACGAAGATGGTTTCCACTCTTCTTGGAAATGCTTCAACTAGAATAAACATCAACGGTAAGCTCTCTGAGCCCATTCGTTTAAAAAGATCAATTAGGCAAGGCTGCCCTCTGGCTCCATTACTATTCGCTATCGCCTCGAATGGACTCAGCTGCCTATTAAAGCATCACATGGACGTTGGCAATCTCAAGGGTCTTTCCTTACCTCTAAATCACGGCCAAATGATTGTGAGACTTTTTGCTGATGACATGAATGCCTTTGTGCATAACGATATAAACAGCATTGAGGTGTTTTGGTGGTGCCTCCACACCTCAAAAATCAACCATGCTAAAACTGCTTTTAGAGCAATCAGCGGACATACTCCCCAATTGTTGGTGGATCAGGGGTGTCAAGTTATCCCTAGCGGTCAAGTCTTCCGTCTCCTTGGCATTCCGATGGGATTCGACATCTCAATGGACCAACGCTGGAACTGAGTGCTATCCAAGCTGGATAGGAAGCTGAATCATTGGAAAGGTATGCAAGTCAACCTGGCAAGGTGTGCTATGGTTGTTAACACATTTATGTTGTCTACAATTATCTACTTTATCTCGTGTTGGAGGCCTAAGGAGAAAGACTTGGCCAAAGTGGAAAGAATCTGTAGAAACTTCCTTTAGACTGGGGACCCCAACAGGAGGGGGATTCCCAAAATCAAATGGGAAACTTGCATTAGCCCTAAAGACTCAGGGGGCTTGGGAATTTTGGATATTGTTGGGTTGGCTGACAAGTTGGCGGCAAAGTGGCTTATCAAGGCTTGGAGCAATAGGGAGTCCTCTTGGGCTAAATTGATCTTCAGAAACACAAAAGACCTTACCTTAGTTGGCCACCCTGGTTGGAAGGACATAGGGATTCTCACGCTTTTGTTCTCCCCCCACCCGGTCTTCCCTAAAGGCTCTAGCCTCGTGTGTTCCTTATGGAAGAATTGGAACAAGGCCAAACAGTTCATCAGAATCAGTGATGAGTGGAAGTGGGCAGCTGGCATAAGACAAAATGACTCTATTTGGTTCCCGATCAGCGGCATTCGGGGGGTGGAGTCTTGGAACCTCCAAACTGCAAGGCGGTTATGGAACAAGGGGTTCAAACAATGGAAACAACTCTAGAAACAAGAGACCAGCTAGTGGATTAGGTTCGAAGAATTGGATCCGAGACTTAGAGTTACCTTTGAGGAATGGACTCTTCTTCAAAGCAGGTGTTTAGCATGGGACCGCTCAACTACCTGCCTTCTCTGCGGTCAGGATCTTCCTTGCTTGGAGGGCCTCAAATGGAGCAATGTAAGAAGATATCCAGAATTCCCAACTTCAAAGAGGATTTAGATGTTCACCACACCCTTAACAAGAGATGGTGCCTCTCTTGGACCAAACTTCGGTGGGAGCTAAAATTCATGTCTATTTGGCACCCCCTAATTGAGGTCAAAAAGTCTGTTCTCATGTGGCAGATCTTGCATAAAGGTATCTGGACCAATGCAAGGGCTAACAGAATCTATGGTGTGCCGCCATGGTGCAAGCGTTGCCATCGGTGCATCGAAGATTTAGCTCACCTGTTCTTCGACTGCCCCAAGTCCCGTGTTATCTTGCATCACGTGACCCGAGTATTGAGACTCACGAACCAAATCAACTGGCAACAAGTGATGTTGGGTGAGGCGATCGACTGCTCATCGAGGCTGTGGAATGCCATCAGAGGTGAGACTCTCTGGAAGATTTGGAGGGAGCGATGTGCTGTCAATTTTGGCCAAACTCCTAAGGAATGGTCGATCAAGAAATCCTTGTTTCTCCTAGGTAAAAGAATCTCCCGAGTCAAGAGATCGCCACCGTTTAGACATCACTGTATTTATCTCCTCGAAAACAACAAGTTGAAACCCAAATGGGTCCCACATGAGGGTGGTGATAATTTTATCCGCCTCATCTGTAATGCCCTGTAGCTTGCCATACTCCTCCCCTGCATTGTGGGATTTGGGGGGTCCCATGGGCACTAGTCCCATTCACTTGTAACTTTTTTTCTTTATTATAATTAAAGTCCGGGAGATTAGACTAAGGCCGAACTTCCTTTATCTAAAAAAAAAAAAGAACAACTTCACAAAGAAACAAGAAAAAAGAAGAAGGAAAGGATTGCAAAGGAGCTTATTGTACCTACTATCATTTTGTGGCTCGAGTGGGAGTCATTCTTACTTGTTTCATTTTTTTTCATAGAGGACAAAAGTATAAGAATGTTTAACCACATTTAAATGTAGAGTCTTTTATCATGTTGCAAATAAGGGGTCAAGGAGGTCTCAAATGAGGGGTCTTCAAAGTGGTGCAGATAAGGGTCAATGAGCTCTCAAGTGAGCGGTCCTCAAAGTGGTACTAAATTGTTTTTATGAGGTCTTTATTCTTTTTAAAAAGACTTCTCTTTTGATGGAGTTTCATAAGAATTTCATTGTGGAAGCATCTTCTACCCTACTCATTGAAGTGCCCACAATACAGATAAATTGTTCAATGAATACAAAGGTGAATCATGTGATACTAGACATATATCTCAAGAGCGGGGTCATAAATATAGTGCATAAACACATTCCATTGTAGAAACATTTTTTGGCCTAGTGGTTGAAGGGCCTACAATGGCAATTGGATTACCTACAACAGTGGTAAATTGGCACAAAGATTACGGATAGAATGGATTATGTGACATTAGATATAATTATGAAGAGTGTGGACAATATAATGCATAACCATACTCCATTGTAGAAGCATATTTTGGCCTACTACTTGAAGTGCCTTCAAGAGTGGTAAACTAGTACACAGATTCAAGGAATATAGGGGTGAGACATGTGCTATCGCACACCTTCTACTAGTAGATTTATGGAGAGTAAAGTCAATAATTGATACTAACTTAAACAGTATTGGATATACCCAATTTGGATCATTATTCTTGTTTTTATTGGATAATGAAATAAAAAATGGATTCACAAGGGAAATGGAAGAGATATTTCCCATTGTGCCATCCTTGATGGATTTATTCATCTTTTGATTTTTTTTTATTGGATGGGAAATTGTGAGGAAACTAGTAGTTCCTCTTTTGTGGATGCCATAACGAGCTTGTGTGTGCTAACTATCAAGTGCCAACACTTTATTCTATAAAACATGTTATCAAAAATTAAATCTCAACTAGATAGCCATGCCATGTGATTGATTGCATGGCATCTCTAAACATGCCTGCATGTATATAGGTATGTGTACGAATATGTGTGTATACATGCCATGTGATTGATTGCATGGCATCTCTAAACATGCGTGCATGTATATAGGTATGTGTACGAATATGTGTGTATACATATGTGTGAGCATATATGTAGATACTACATATATACATACACACATCTTTGGGCATGTGCGGAAGTTTTCATGGTGGGCCTTTGGACCCAATGTTTTTGTGTTCCATGTTGTTATCCAATGATTATGCATGGAGCATACACGTGTGGTTTGCTTTGGTTTTCTTGTTGGCTATAGGGACATCTGCCATTAGTATGTTTTTTTTTTGAGTACAATGAATTAAAAACACACTCACACACCCAACTTCGTAAGGTAGAGGCACCCATCTTATGTCCAACCAAGACTTGAACTCAGAATTTCCTCCCAGACACTCAAGGCATCAACCACTAGGTTAAGCTTGCTCGAACTTTGAGTGTATTTTCAATTCAATGCCAATCTATAAAAGACACTTGCTGTGATATGATAATTATTTTAAATAAACAAATATTCCCTTTTCCTCTAAAAGCCTTAAAAAGAAAAAAAAAACCTTATCATTTTCCACCATCATCTAACTAAATAAGTAAATATGAGATTCATTGATTTAGTCGTCAAAATATATAAAAAAAAGGCCATATTTTGTCTGGACGTGATAACCAAAAGGATCTGGATCCACGAATCAAATTTTTACATGTGGTGCCAAGTTGGAAAGTGTTAGAAGCTCCTCACTCTAAATCTACCCATGTGACCCTTTATAATAAAGGCAGCACAACTTTTATGGCACATCCATCTTTTAAGTAGATTTCATCCATGTTTAGAGGAGGCTTTACATGATCAAAAGTGATAGATGTCTAAATTCGGCTTCTTACACATTATCAAAAAGTCAAGAGAATCCTAATTCTCTTCAAGCCAAATACTAAAGTGCCAAATTTGGCCAAATTGACAATCCATCTTTGCATGCAGCATTCAAAGACCTACGGTCCACGGATCCATCTTCCCATCCCTCCTTTCCCGCTCATTCAGCATCACCGCTGCAGACGAAAGCTCCGGCTATCTCAAATGTAAATGCCGTCAGGTACATGCTTATCCTCCTCAATTGGCAGGAGAGCTTGTCATCATCAACACGTTAGCTGCCCTGGTCAATCACGGCAATCATAGCAGGCTCTGCATGTTTGTCAACATTTTGTTAATTTCTTTGGGATTTTCGTAAGCGATGATGCTGCTCAGTTCACGTGATTAGCGTTGCGATTCCGTCCTGCCACTGCCACCTCAGTTCATTTACTTCGTGTTTCTGCTGGAGATTAATGTGAATATGTCAGTAAGCGTCTCGCTATCAGCACTCAGTTTGCAGGTTAATCTTGTTTAAAGTTTCCTCATATTTTCAAATCGTCGAGTTTCGCAACCGTTCCGAGTTTGATGCCTGCTGCACACATCGCCATGCCGATGAAATGACCCCTATACATCCAGAGTAAGATTTTTCCGTCTCTTTGTAGGGTTACGATTACGTACTTCCAATAGGATGGAATTTAGTGCTCTCTATGCTCATAATCATATTAACCTTTCGTTATCGGGACCTGCTGAATCAATAAGCTCGATTTTTCGAAGTAGTACCGCAGTTCAGCATTGAAGCTGATCTCAGAAGAAGTTTTTCTTGATACTCTTAGCATATGCACTTTGAAGAGCAGATTATAGTTTCACTCTGTTACAGTTTAAGATTCATCAACCATGAAGATAGCTGTTTGTGTCTCATCTGTTCCTTCGGGAGGTGGCTTTTATGTGTCTAGTCTATGACTGTGAAACTCAGCTTATATACTCATCTTTTCCTTTTATCGAAATGTTCAAACTGTCAATGCCTGTGGCTGTGCATTCAATCAGTGTTCTGAGTAAGAAAATTTTTAGGTCGAGAATTGTGTTGATTATGAGCACCATATTCGCTGGTGTAGACATTGCTGCATATACTCCTGCTTTTGTTCTTTTGCCCATTTTCAAGTTTGTTGATCCCGTCTTTTTTCCTTCAGCCGTCTTTTTTCCACTTCAGTCTCTTTTATCAGTTTTCTGCCTTCTCTTGTTCAGCGATACGGAGAATCAAATGGTCAGCTTCATTCTATATGTCTGCTGCTATATGGAAATTAGAACAATCATTTATTGCATATGTATGGCTATGACTGGCCCTTGTCACACACACACATGGAATGATCCCTATGGACAAATATGATCCCTGTGGACCAATGTTTGACATCAACTTGGATTCATGTCAAATTGGATTCAACTTTACATGCTATTAATTTTTTAGATACATGAAAATTCGTTTCATGTGTTTTATAAAGGAATTAACTCATTTTATGTAGATCCTTCAAAGTTTCTACCAAGAGTCTCTCAAGGAGAGGACGGTTCTAATTTTTTCCATTGATTGTCCTAGCTTTTCCAACTAAGGAAGGATTGTTGTCTAGTTGACCTATTAAGCCTTAGAAATTAAGGAAAAGAATGGTGTTTTGGGAAACTTAGTCCACGTAAGGCACTTGCAGTCTCTTAGATCTCCAGTTTACATTCCATCCCTTATTTGCTGTCGGTTTAACAACATCTAATAATTCTTTTCCTTAGTGGAACATCGGCACAGTTTATTGAAGGTTTGTGTGCATTCAGTCTATTTTATGCATAATGTCACAGACAAGAGCTCTGTATCTGTAACCCATACTTCATTCTGTTATTGTCCTTTTGTGTGTATCAGCATAGTGCCCTCTCTTGTCCAATTTAGAAAAGCTGTGAATGCCATATATGAGATTATATAGAATGCATCTACTTTCTGTAAATTAAATAAAGGAATGCCTTTTTATTGACACAAGGACTATCCATTTGTTCATCCCATGTCTGTCCATATACAATAATTTCCCTCGGTAAAAATTGTCTAGATTCAGTCTCGGAACATGCATAATTCATGGATAAGATATAATGTAGACTATATTTGCACACTTTTATGTGGACTGAAACAGCACATGTATGTCTATGTGCAATTGAATAATCTTGCCGAATACACAATGCACATATACATGATATATACAGCCCTTTGTGACCTGTATGCAACTGTATCATCATACCTGTAGATGAGGTATGAGCATGAGGAATATCCCCCTCCAAAATTTATGGATTAAGCAGAGATAATTCTTAGATGATCACTTTCACAACATATTGGTGCGACATCCTTAGTTGAATATATATATCCAGATAGTCACAATAGTGCTGTTTATGAGCTAATTCTCAATAGTTCATCAAATCATTGTGCACACGCTCATTCATTCGAGTGCATATTCTCTTAACAACTTACACACTTAGATGTGCCTACATATTCAACAGCTATTACACACTTTTTTACTCATCAAGTATATGTGACACAAGTATTACTGCCTTACAATCATGCTGACAACTAATCATGCTGTTTGGATTTTCTTGACCTGCTGTCTTTATACTACTGAGAATTTCATGTATGTGGCACAACTTCTTCAACAATGCTCAAACAGATGCATATAAGTATCATATATATGACATTTTAACACAGCCATATGTAGAAGGGAATGCAAGTACTCCATTTTTATATATACGTGCAGCCATACAAATGGTCGAATGAAATTTAGTGCACTATGCAAAAGGACTACATAACCAAAAGCAATTTTGCAGTGAGAAAGAGAGAGCCAGGTTTTTTCATTTTCAATGCATAGAGACACGGGAGAGACGAGACATGAAGGTAAAGCCAAATCAATGAAGAGAGGGAAACTCAGGATGAAGAGAGAGGGAAAGATATCTGATAAAAATAATGATGTTAGTCCTATCTTGATCACTTACGGAAACCTCCATGGCAAAGTTTCATAGCTCCTTGGATGCATAGTACGAAGGAGAGAATTAATTCGTGAGAATTAATTCGGGAATTTTTCGTTTAATTCGTTTAGTACGTTCAGCTCAAAAATAAAATTCAGGAATTTTATCCATCTGGAGAGAATTTTATTTTTACATATAAAGTGTGTATGTATGTATATATATATATATATATATATATATATATATATATATATATATATATATATATATATATATCTTAATCTCATGTAAGATTCTTGGATTTTATTGAGCTATATTAAAGGCCAAAGTTGACCCATGAGATGAATCATACATAAATGTGGATGTCTATCCACTCATCATCGAGATAGGGAGAACTTACAAATGTGGATAAAATGGAGAATGATTGTTGATAGGGTGTAGATGGATACAAGGATGGAGCTAATGACACATTAGTGTACTGTGTGTGTATGGTGAAGATGTGCTCAATTATATGTCATGTGGTAGAGTGCAATCCTGAGGATGCAAAAATGGTGCCTATCTCTATAACATGCCATTATAAAACTAAAATGCATAGAAGGGATCTCTATCTTTTGAAGCCAAGTATCTTGTGCTTTGATCTCTTGGATGGCTACTTGCTAATGTTGGTGGCTTTTGAATCAAGTGCAATATGTTGTCTCTATGCTGTCTAACTTAGTCTCCATCAAGGGGATAATTATCTCTTTTAGAAGAGTTTATTATGCCCCTTTTGCTTTTGTTATTGCCTTTGGAAAAGTGGATGGGCATGGTATATAGAAGCTCACCTTATGTATCTTTCACGTAGTCAAGGTATGGCAAAAAAAAAACGCATAAAATTCGTGCACCACGAATTAATTCGTTCTACGAATTTTACGAATTTGATTTTGGGCATAAAATTCGCGAATTATTGTACTATGCTTGGATGTTTTCTTTCTCAACACTCCTTATACCATTACGAGGGAACCAGATAGAATCATGCTTCTTAATACTTGCATCGATTTCTAGTCGTGACTCAATGACTCATGGAGCACCCGTTAGACCTTATACCATTAATAGGGAACCAAAGCTATTTCCAATTGTTACTCCTTTGTTTCAAGCTTTCCACAATGAGGAGATCATATCTGATCCCTTGGGAATAATCGAAACTGGGGAGAACAATAGTAGTATTCTTTCCATCTAGGGAAGCCAAAGAGGGACATATTATTGTAGTTCCTAAAGATTAGTTTGGCCAACGACTTCTTATCGTTACTCCATGCTTTGAGCATCCATTTGTCCAGATGCTTTAGCCATGGCCTCCACATCCAAAATGCCCAACTCACCCAAATCCTTGGGGTAAGTACAAATTTCCCATTTAAGCTTGAGCACCCCCCTTATGTTAGGGTCTCCTATCTAGAGGAAGTTTTTGCATGCTCGCTAACCTTCAACAACTTATTGTTATTCGGTCTCTAGTTTGGAACTTGGAAGCAAGCCAAAAAATAGATGAGAGAGGAAATGAGGAATGAGTTTAACACCATCCTCTTTCCAACCACATTAGGTTGCATACTCTTCGAGTATTGGAACTTAATATTGTGCTTGACAAGAACCTAGTCCCCCACTCTTGTTCAGAGTAACTTCGAAACCCATCGGCCTGCAAAGGAGGAATGTTTGATCGTAAGCGAGCTCCTTGCATCCTTCATCCCTCCAAAATTTGCATCGTAGGAAGGGGGGTTTGCATAAGCATTTTGAATGCCATTTTGGAGCGGTTAATTTTAGATTTAGCAGTGCAAATGGTATTCAGCCATTGATAGACAAGGAAGATGCTACAAATATTAATATGCAAAAACACATTGGCATCATCCACGAAGAGTTTGAGAGCCATTTGTTCATGGCCATTGGGGAGGGGGGAGAGTGAGACCATGAATATGGCGCAACTTCATTTGATTGCTAACTAAGGAGCCTGCTACAACAATCACAAAATGTTGTCCCAGTTCGCTGGCCTAGTGGTTGGGCCTCGCGTCTCTTGAGGCGGGGGCGAGGGTTCAATCCCTGGCAGCAACATGTAAGGGACATGTAATCTGAAATGATGTTGCATTGTGGCTGAGTGCCACCGTTTGTCTATCCCTGCGTTAGTGTTGACCGCCGTTTAACCCAGTCTTGTAAACCCCTGCTCTTGTGGGATAAGGGGGGTCCCATGGGTACTATGCCCTTGTACAGTTGCAATTTCAAAGTTAAAGTGCAGGGGAGTAGGCCTCAGCCGAACCTCCATTTAAATTAAAAAAAAAAAAAAATCACAAAATGCATCGGGGCTAGGGGATACCCCTTCTTGATACAACGCTAGAGAAATATGGAAGTGGATACCCTTGTTTGATACAGCGCTTGAGGACTATTTCCATTGATGTTAATGTGAGCCAAAACATTTATGAGGAGTTGAAACCATTTTGATGAACTTTGGTTCGCATCCTAGGTCCTTTAAGGGATTGGAATGAAACCCCATTCCAATCCGTCATAGGATTTGTCAAAATTTTTTTGAAGGAAGAGAAGGCTTGGAGACGACTCTTCAACATATTCAAGACCTTCCTAGATGTCGATGATAGCTTCAAGAAAGCCTTTCTAGACCTCATGAATCCATGAGCATAGGTGGTTCGAAATGGAGTTCGCCAAAGCCTTTGCAAAGATCTTATAAGTAGTTTGGAGCATGATGATAGGCTTCCAATTTTCAATTCTATTATTACTATCTTTCTTGTGAATGAGCTCAATAAAACCTTCATTCAAGCATCTCAGAAGCGCGCCAAAGCTGTGAGCCTCCCTCCAAACAAGACCAGTAGGCCAACAAGATGGTCTCTAAAGGTTTGGAAGAACTCATTCTTGAGACCATCAAGACCTAGGCCTTTGCCTTTAGGAAGAGCATCAATTGCCAAGCCTACAAAAATTTCTTGGATTTGATTTTCGAGATGAGGGCCATGTTATCGTGCCATCGCGGCGAGAGAGGAGAAGAAATCCCAAGCAGTTGAGAGAAGTGATTTACTATAAAATCGCGGGTTTCCTCCTTAAAAGAACATTCAATCAGGTTATTGTTAACCATTCTAGATGCATGAACCTATGCAAATAGATGTAACTAGGTTTCAGTCTCTAACACTAGAAGAGAAACAAAGAAGGAGAGTTAATAAGTTATGTTTCTATTGTGGAAACCCTGGACATATTGCAATTAATTGTCCAAACAAGAGAACAAACTCTAGAGTCGCAGTCACCCTTGTAGAGCCTGACCATGATATAAGAAAGGGTCTCATAATTCCAGCTACACCCATAGAAACATGTCTTGCACCTCTCAAGTTAATCATGCCCAAGAAGACCCTTTCCCTTACAACCCTAGTAGATTCAGGAGCCTCCTCATGTTTCATCGATGAAGGATTGGTTAAGAAACATGGAATTCCCGTACTTCGGAAGAACAAACCAGTAGTAGTTGAAGTAGTGGATGGATGATCCCTAGCATATGGGAATATAACCATGGAAACCACACCATTAAGAGTACACCTTGGTGACCATGAATCCCACATATGTTTCAATGTAATATCGAGCCCAGTACATCTAGTTATCATTGGAATGCCATCCAGACATTAATTGGGAAAAGAATAAAATCACGTGTCGAGATGTCCCGAAGAACCCAACATAGGTTGGAGCCAAAGCCTTCATACATGCAGTAAGGAAGGAACCTACATATATGATCTATGCCATACCAGCTCAAGAATCCAAGAAAGATGATCCAATGCAGCTACCCAATCAGTACAAAGGCTTTGAAGATGTTTTTGAAAAGAAGAGTGCATATATCCTTCCAGAGCATAGACCTTATGATTGTGCCATAAAACTTCAAGAGGGAGCATAACCGCCCTTTAGACCAATCTATAGACTATCCCCAGAGGAACTTACAGAACTACGCAAAAACATTGATGAGAATCTAGCAAAGGGGTTTATCAAGCACTCAAAGTCTCCAACAGGATCTCCTATTTTATTTGCAAAGAAGAAGGATGGGACTCTCCGGATGTGTGTAGACTATCGTGGATTGAATAAAGTCACTATAAAGAACAGATACCCTCTACCACTCATATCAGAGCTCTTGGAACGCCTTGGAAAAGCAAAATTCTTCACGAATATTGATCTTCAAGGAGCTTACAGCCTTGTCAGGATCAGAGAAGGAGACGAATGGAAGACAACATTTCAAACAAGGTATGGCCATTTTGAATATGTAGTTATGCCATTCGGTCTCACAAATGCTCCAACTGTCTTCCAACATATGATGAATGATATCTTTCATGAATATTTAGATGATTTTGTTGTAATATACCTTGACGATATCTTGATATTCTCCAAAAATCTGGAGGATCATGAATGTCATGTAAAGATAGTCCTAGAGAAACTAAGAGAAAAGGGATTATATGCAAGATTGGAGAAGTGCTCTTTTCATAAGACAGAAGTGGAATTTTTAGGGTACATTGTATCAGATAAAGGAATTTTTATGGACCCTAAGAAGATTGAGACAATCCTTGATTGGCAACCACCTTCGTGTGTTCGGGATGTACAATGTTTTCTGGGGTTTGCTAATTTCTACATCAGAGATTACTCCAAGATTGTGACCCCTCTTACCAAGCTTACAGGGAACTCCAAATTCTCATGGATCGAAGAAGCAGAAAAAGCCTTTCAAACTTTGAAATTAGCATTCACCACTGCTCCAATTCTAGTTCATCTTGATTCGAGTAAGCCCGTCTTCCTAGAGACATATGCATCAGACTTTGCCCTAAGGGCCATTCTTTCCCAATATGGAGATGATGGACACCTACATCCAGTTGCATATCATTCAAGGAAATTCTTCCCTCCAGAAATTAATTATGAAATTCATGATAAAGAACTTCTTGCCATAGTGGACGCATTTGATACCTGGCGTCACCATCTAGAAGGAGCAGCTCATAAAGTCACTGTGTATACAGATCACAAGAACCTAGAGTATTTTATGACCACCCGCATTTTCAATAGAAGGCAATCTCGATGGAGTAGCTTCCTATCCAGATTCGACTTTGTCATCACATACCGTCCAGGACGTCAACAATGTCAGTCAGATGCCCTGTCCAAAAGATCTTACCTTGCACCAAAGAAGGGTGAAGAGGCCTTTGATCAACAAGAGTGTATTACTCTTCAACCCATCATGAAGATTCAGCCTTGAATCATTTGATCCGTGAGAATCTATCACAAGATGAATTGTTTTGTAATATTAAGCAAAAAACTCAAGAAGAAAAAGTCCAAGAAGTAAATGAATTTCAGGAAAAGGATGGGTTACTATTCTACAAGAACCTATTGTATGTCCCTCCAGGAAGCCGAGGATCCAAGTACTATAACAACGTCATGACAACCTTGCAGCAGGACATTTTGGAGTAAATAAAACAAGAGAACTCATATCAAGGGATTTTTGGTGGCCTCAAATGTGGAAGGAAGTCAAAGAATATATTCGAACCTGTGACACTTGCAATAGATCTAAGGTACCGTGACGTAAACCCAGTGTGATGTGTTCGCAACGTTCGCAACGCAACGTCGCAACGTTGCGATGTTCGCAACGCGTTGCGAACAAACACAAAAAAATTTGCCTCAAATGAGGCCGTTTCGCCGAAACAGCCTCATTGAGGCATTTTGCTGTGTTGACCCAAGAGAGAGTTTGGCATTGTGGAAGAGCAATCCAAGGCAAGATTCAAAGAAGGTACGTTTATTACACACACCCTTTCACACCCGTGACCCCCCTATCTATTGCTTCCTATCTTGAGTCCTCTCCAAGCTTTTAACCTCTTCCATCAACATGCCTAAAGCAAAACAAGCATGTTGGGAATATGTGACAAGCCAAGGAAAGGTGGGCTCCGGGGGTAGTGAGAGATGGACTTGCAAGCTTTGTGGCCATAGTGGAGCCAGTGGAGCCGATAGGATCAAGGCACACCTTGGAAGAGTTAGTGGCATAGGAGTTGCACCTTGCAAAGAGCCAATGCCCGAAGCTATAAAGGGAGAGCTAATGGCATGGGTAGCTCAAAAAGCCAAAGGTAGAAGGAATAGTGGAGCCCAATCACAAGCTAGATCATTTGCAAGCGGTTCACATGGTTCTTGTGATCCCCAAACTCAAGCATCTCAAGCTCATGAGGCTTCCATAGACATTGACATAGAGCATGAGCCACCAAGAAAGAGTACAAGAGTAGAGCATGATCCACAAGAGCACCCACTTGGCTCTCTTGGAGGAGCATCTATACGTGCTAGCTTGCAACAACGTCGTAAACAAGAAGCCATACAAGCCATCATGAAAGCTTTGATACAATGTGGTTTATCTTTTAATGTTGCACGGACACTGGCATGGAGAAATGCCATTGAGAAGGTATCACTATTAGGATTTCATTGGCAAGGGCCTACCTATGAAGAGTTGAGGACAACGGAGCTCAAAAAAACAAAGGAAGCATTAGAGAGAGAGCTTGAGCCCATGAAAGAGACATGGGCAAAGTATGGATGCATAAT
>CM035416.1:54057450-54097450 GCA_020310875.1 Ceratopteris richardii | reverse complement strand
TATAAATATCAAAGGGGCCTGGCTGCATGTCTTAGGTGACTTAATTCAAAGTATTGGAGTAATGGTTGGAGGGGCCATTATATGGTGGAAACCAGAATGGAAAATAGTTGATTTGATATGCACACTTTTTTTCTCAATCATTGTGTTGGGTACTACCATTAAAATGCTGAGAGACATAATGGAGGTCCTAATGGAGAGTACTCCAAGGGAGATTGATGCGAAGAAGCTTGAAAAAGGTCTTTGCCAAATTGAAGGTGTTATTGCTATCCATGATCTTCATATTTGGGCAATTACAATGGGAAAGACCCTCCTTGCTTGTCATGTCACAATTTATTATGATGCTGATGCTGATACGATTTTACAGAGAGTGATAAACTACTGTGAAGAAAAGTTTAACATTAGTCATGTCACTTTCCAAATTGAGAGGCAGCGGCAAAGGTCTACATCTGATTATTCGACAGTCATTTTATGATAGGCGAAAAACCGATTTCAGTAGTCGTTCTTTGCAAGCTGTGTTATGTCAAGTATTATCAGTCACTTCTCATGGCTTATGCTCATTTGAAGGTGGATCATCTCATGAAGATTGATGTTGAAGCTTTTTGCTTTATGAGGTGCTTTTCTAAGAAAATGCGATTGGGCTTGCAATGCACAGGAGCTTCACTGCGGAATTCCATTTTGACTTCATGTTGAGCAGTAGATTTTTGGTTAGAATGTATCCCTTTTTCTCTATCAAGGCACATGTAATCACAGTAATCAATGATTTGAAATAATACAATACTGATGATTCGAGTGAGAGTTCTTTGGACCTATTGTCTTTCCATTTCTTGTCTCCACAACACACAGGCAAGAATTGCCATTTGTTATTGTTATTTTCATCAGGTCTGATCATGACTCTGTATAAATGTATGATTGTTTGTTTTCATTTTCTGTAGACTTTCAATGTTATTCCCTCTTTTCCCAATTCCCAGGGAAAAATTGGAACGTCCAGTACATGCATATAGCACTTTTTCTGCATGGTCAATGTTCCGAATTGCAGTTATTTGTAGAAAGATTATATGAGGGGTCATAAGTATTCAGAATAGCAGTTATTTGTAGCAGGATTATGTCAGAAGGGTTAGAGTATATGGTGAACTGAGAATGGTCCATTTCGTGGGAGATTCAGTTCAAATGTTGCTCTTTCACATCATCAGTGAGCAAGGGGCTAAAGCTATTTTCTTGTGAGGGTTTTGTTAATATATTTTCTCTGTTTGTTTGTGTTGAACAGTAGTTAATTATCTTTTGGTGTGGTTCATGTCATGTGCTAGGAAGTGCTGATTGAAAGAAAATCTGAGTGTGTGGATATTTGTACTTTTTTTGTTGTCAACTGGCTCGAGATGTACATTTGTTTGCTGGAATTTGATCCAGAGTATATGACCTGCCCTAAGTTCTTAATGAGGAATGTTGCTTGAGGGCGAAAAATCTTTTGCAAATAAACACATGGCAGTATGGGTTCCAAACTTAACATACATAAACAGAGCTGAGAAAGTGCATTGGTTTTGCGTATGGCTATCAAGATTTCTGAGGGATATATAATTGTGAAAAGGATGTGCCAGTTGCTCCTCGTCCTTTTTAGGAATATGGAAATCAATTGTTATCCATACCAATATATGGTGGAATGAAGTATGCTTTGATATCATTACAATTTTATTCTTTGGTCATGTATCATACACTTGCAAGCAAAGAAGATTGATGGATGTTGATTATATACTCATTGAAATGTTGGATCTACAGACACTTGATCTTTGACGCTTATTTGGTGCCAAAACATTTTCAGAGAACTTTGTAAAATTGTTAATTATTTCTGGTAATCTTTATGAATGACTATTCTTAACTTTCCTGCATAACACATGCAACTATACCCCTGATGCTAACATTTTCCAAAGAGTGAAAAGTGTACTGCATATCAGTCATGGCAGACCTCCATCTTCCAAAAATTTTCTAGAAAAAGCTCCTCTGCTGCTCTTCTGTCTTTCCTCTTTGCTCCTCTTCATCATGCCCCTTCCCCTTGCCCTTGCCCTTGCCCTTGCCCTTGCCCTTGCCCTTGCCCTTGCCCTTGCCCTCTTCCCTGCCCTCTCTTTCTCTCTCCTTATCTCTCTCTTTCTTCCTTTCTCTCTCTTTCCGCTTATCTTCTTCATCATTGTCTTCTTTTCTTTCTCTCTTTCTTCTTGAATGTCTCTTAGGTATCTTCACTCATAATTTGGCTCAATGGTGTTGGAGGCCGCTAGAAGATCTTCTCCCTTTCTTTTTTCATTACACATGGATAATTTTGGGACTTTCACTTTCCACTTTGGTTGTATCCTTTGTGGATTTTTTGATTCATCTATTTTTTAATGCATATATTATTTCTTGCTAATGTAGTTTATTTGAAAGTTGAGCTTGATGTGGACACTTAGTCATAACGCTTCAGATCATAGGTCCTATCTTTGTGGAGAGGAAGCCATCCTAGGTCGTATCGTTGGGGAGGGGAAGCCATCATTGATACTCAAACACTTGCGGAGAGGTTGGGAAGCATTCCTATTATTGGACATCTACTTGACCCAAGTGCTAAACCATAGCTTATGCCAAGTCCAAGGAAAGAAGGTTAAACACATGCTTCGGAGTATGTTATCACACTTGGGGGTTATGAGACACCCACTCCACATTTGGGACATGGGAGGAGCTCTAGATTGGGTGTGGGAAAGAACCCCCTGACTGAGACACTCTCCCTCGGAGCACAACATTGAACCACAAATCTTAATTTAATATTTTCGAATTTTCTGAGCGCGCACAGACAACACTAGGCTTTCTTAAATTTCTGAATTTACAACATTTTGGATACTAGTGAGTTGCAGAGAAGGTTAGGATTTGAGTTAAGAGAAGTTAAATGCTTAGAAGCATCAACAAAAAAGATCAAAAGTGGAAGGTCAATGCTTTGAATATCAAATTGGATTGTGGAAAAACTTCTAGGCTTGGCTTGTTTCCTAAACTTGTTGCCATAACTTCTAGATTTCAGCTTGCTGCTCCTACAAAATGCGGTTCTTTCTAGCAAGCTCCTCTGATAACTTTTCTACTTGCTCTGACTCAATTGTAGCATTCTGTTGAGCTAAGAGCTCCTTATACCCTGGACCACAATCTGTCCCAGTTGAACTCTTGTGAGACTCGCAACTGTTCGGCCTGGCCACATTTTTTTGTTGCCTCTGCAGGTTTTAACTTAACATGCATCTCTAAGCAATCTTTCTCCCAAAACTCAATTCTAGCTGCATGATCATTGGCTTCGACAAGCTTCAACTTCAATTCAATAGCTTCATGCAAGTGCTAGAGGTGTTGATCCTATAGTTCAGTTTTCATATCCTTGAATTTTTCTTGTAAATGATTCTCGGAAAACTACGGCAGACTGACCTTTTATGCAGATCCACCAACATGCCACCCAATTCCTCATATTCTTTAAGCCTTGAATTGCATTTGATGCTATAGCAAAAAACTTGGATGCATCGACTACTTTGCAGCACAAAATCCTTCTGCAGCTATGCGTAAATGTAGTCCGAAGGTTGAACCATAGGAAGCTTACACTAATCTCTTTGTCAGTCCCTATCTACGTATTCTTTATTAAACTTAGGAAATGTAACCTCGATCGTTCCTTGGGTATCAGTTTTTGATGGAGGCCCTAGGATCTCTTCAGTCAGTATCACAGGAGCCATATTCTTGGGATCACTAGACTAATTGTTCTTTTCTTTGGTTTGGTAATGTGCTAAATCATCCCTTCATGGGTTCTTCTCTTGTTGTCTTTTCTTTTCTTCCCCTGTTGAAACTCCTTGTTGGCTTTTCCTCTTTTTTCTTCCTTGCTGTCTTTTCCTCTTCATGCTTCTTTGAGGCCTCCTGAAATCTTTGCTTACATGACGACGACTCCTCTTGTCTTAAAAAAGGGTTCATTAAAGGTAGATCTATCTTGGAGGTGATATTTGATGTGTGGAAAGGCATTGAATTTGCTAAAGGTTCTTTCTAGGACATTGTCTAAAGATCAATTTTGATAAGGCTTACGATCGCCTCGGGTGCTTGCCAAAATCGACATTAAATTATTGTACTAGAAGGGCATGCAAATGAACCTCGCAGGAAGGGCGATGATTATAAACACCTTTCTTGTCTCTTCAATGATTTACTTTTTGGCATGTTGGAGGCGAAGAGACAAAGAACTAGATATGTCGGTAAGGACTTGCAGAAATTTCCTCTGGACCGGGGATCCCAACAGGATGAGTATGCCCAAGACCAATCGTTCCACATGTATTGCCCATAAAGATGATGGTGGGTTGGGCATTCTGGACATCAGGGGCATGGCTAATAAAATGGTGGCCAAGTGGATGATCAAGGCTTGATGCAACCTAGATACATCTTGGGCGAAGGTGATTCTCAGAAATAAAGATTCTCTTACATTGGCTGGTCTCCTCGGATGGAAGGGTCACAAATTACTCACTCTTTTGTTTTCTCCTGTCCTAGTGTCTCCCAAGGGGCCGGATTTAGTTTGTTCCATTTGGAAGTGTTGGAACAAGATAAAGCCCTTCATCAAGGTCAATGAGGATTAGAAGTGGGCTACCAAGATCAAACAAAACGATTCTATTTGGTTCCCTATTGGTGGCATAAACAAGATTGAAGTGGGAAACCTCCAAAGGGCAAAGAAGCTTTGGAATAAATGATTTCATATGTGGAAACATCTTTGGAATCATGATAGAAGACACTGGATCAAATATGAGGACAATTATCCATCAAGAGGGATTGACTATGATGAGTGGTGCCTTCATAGTCATAGAATCAATTCTTAGAATGTTTATAAGGTCTGCATCCTGATGGGACAAGATTCCCCAAGTATAAGAGGATTAAGATGGACCAATGGTAATGAATTGGTTAAGATGCCCAGAGTCAAGAAATATTTGGAATTACACATTCCCCTTAACAGGATATGGTGTTTGAACTGGCTTAATATCCGATGGAAATTTAAGTTCATGGACTTGTGGCATCCTCTCATTGAGATACAAAAATCGATTCTTATGTGGCAGATTCTCCATAGGGGAATTTGGACGAACATCAAAGCTACGATCTTCATTTTCTTAATTAATTCAAGCAAGGGAGAATAGGCTTTGGCCGAACATCCAATTATAAAAAAAGAATCTTAGAGCATATGGGAGTGGGGTATCCTTGGCAAAGTTGTTGATATTGTATTCATTGGAAATTGGATCAAATACAATGGCTTCATTGCTATTATTTCAATCGAATTCTTCTAATTTGTGATTGGGTAGATCAACTTATCGATCTCATGGGTATGTCCACCCAGGTATGCTCTCAACTGTCCACCAAGATAGTTGAGAGCATGAGCCACTATGCCATGCCCGCTGGACCTTGGGTGCATCATTGAGTTGTTGCAATTATTAGAGTGTGTAGGAATGTGGCTTAACCACATCCCAATTGATGAGTGTAAATGAAAACAAATTCCATGTTTGCAACCACCCGATGAGGGTCACTAGTAGTCCAATCAATAGGCCACTCGTGATAGAGGGAAATTCTACCTTGGACTTGGTCTCCATAGTGATAGCAATAAATGCAGGTAGGCGAGGGGGCATTGAGGCGTGTGTATACTAAAGGGAAAAAAGTAGTGCTCATGGTTTCCAAGACATTTATATAGGCCATAAAATGCACACTATTAAATTCACCCATGTGGAGAAGTCATAGATATAATTTGATAGGTTTCTCATCTCATCAAACTACCATAAATAGAGAATGATATGCTTGTTGGCACCCACCTTGTCGTGTACCTACTGCTATGAATATCCTTGCAGCCATTCATATCATCATGAAAAGCTACCACATGGCCATGCAAAAGAAAATTTAACAATTAATCTATATGATTACTTAACTATATCTACAAATAATCACTAGGCATGCCCACTATTTGTAGTGCAAAATCAATATCCACTCAACTATGCATAATTACTAAACATTATGTACCTTCATATTTTCCAAAAGTCATTGCTACATATGAAATACTTGTACAATAGCTGCAACCCATGAGTGACAAATCAAGAATTTTATTGGGAATATCCATATTTACATTCCTATATGGGTTACACTCTGTGGCACATCCTATAATTTTTATGAAGTTTTCTGATTCCTTTTTGTAAAATTTGTATATAGAAGAATTGTATATTGAAGTTGCATTTGTATTTTCTAAACCATATAGCATAGAGAAGAGTCTTCCCTCAAAAAATCCACAAAGAATATCAATTTTGAGTAGATTCTTTTCATTTTTTAGAGTTTTCAAAATAAAAAGGAGTGATTATGAGGAAGCCACTATAAAAAGACCAAAATCCTCATTTGCAAAATTTCTTTTGCCAGTGTGGGTAAGAGAGCTCTTCTTTTTGAAAAAATTGTGCACAAGATTCATGGCTTTTTGGTGACACTCTTGCTTGATTTCTAATTTATGATGTTTTTTGCTTGTTCCCATTTGTATCTATTATCATTAGGCTAAGTTTTTTAGGCCTCTTCTTGTGATTAAAAAATCCTTTGTGCTAACTTCTTGTGTCTATTGATAGACAACAACTATTTTTGGCTCTATACAAAGTTGTAGATGTTACTCTTTTTCCAATTTTTAGGATTTTCTCAATAGCTTCAAAACAATCTGTCATATGCCCAATTTGGACAAGTAACAAGGGAGAAATGATCATTTTTTGACTATCTATCTCCTTTTGATCATTGGTGTGAGCTTGACTTTGAAGATGAAGATAATGATGAAGATTAACTTTTTATGATGATCAACTTGATAAAAAATTTTTATCACTATGACCAAAGATATTTAGCATGATCGTTGTGATCAAAGAATTTTATTGTGATCTCTGAGAAAAAAGTTTTATTGTTTTAATATTTTTTTAGCGCCATGATCAAAGATATTTATCATGATCACTTAGATCAAAGATTTTTGTGGCGATCACCTTGATCAAAGTTTTTTTATCATGGTGGAATTTATCAAGGTGATCATTTTTCATGTATTTTTGGACCTCATGTTTGAATGATTAGAGAAGTTGATAGTTGAATACAAAGAGCTTAATGAGACATCTATCCATCCCATCTGTTTACTATCTCTGATTGCAACTAGGTAGAGGTCTACTCTTCATAGGATTTGATAAAGTAAATGTATGTGAGAGAGTCATGTATTGCACGTCACCACTTTTTGGTGTTATTATCGACGACAATGATGACCATGCCTAGGTAACTTGAATGATTGATTCTGAAGCTTGCAAGTAAGCCATTGAATATGCTTGTAATTATTACTTGTAAAGTTGAGTTTTCAATTCATTGAAGGAAGGGCTGGCTCTATCCAACGTGTCTATCACGGGTGGGTCTCCTGCCTTGCTCATCTTTATCATTAGGTGAGGGTCTATCATACTCCCTTTCCTCCTGGCTTCTAGTGCTAGTTCTTGGCTTGTTGTACCTACTCCTAGGCTCCAGTTCCCAGTTTCAATTCTTAGTGTACCACAGTTTCTAGCCTATTGTACCCATTCTTGGGCCTTACTCAAACCCCTCATTGGCTTGCGTGAGGTTGTTGGCTTGCATGGCGGCTAGTTTGAGAAGTCCTCTTGGTTGTGTTGGCTTGTGTGGCATTTGGTTAGAGGACTACCGATGAGGTCCTCAAGGTGTGATTTACAAATAAAATAAAAGTTTAAAAGAGGAAAGAAAATAAGAAAAAAGAAAAAAACTAATGGTAGAGAAAAGAGGAAGTAGAAAAGAAGAAAGATTTTAGCTCGTGGGAGGTGCCACAGTCAAATAAAAAGAAAGTCGTGCTCTCTTTAAAAGACCTCAATTAGTATTTTCTCTCTTTTAATGCCTGCCTAAAGTCTCACTTTAAAGCCCGCTATATGTCTCTTTAAAAGCATACGATGGAGGTAGTTTGATGTTTTTGTTTTCTCTTTTCTACTCTCCTATTTGTAGTTTGTTTTTGAGTTCCTTTCTAGAGTTTCAAGAGGCTTCCTCAAGGAGGATAAAAAAAATAGAGAAAGGAAAAGAAAATAAGAGGTGAGAAATAAGAAAAGAAGAAAAAAAAGAAGAGGAAAACGAGAGGAAGAAAGTAAGAAAGTGGGAGTTTGCTTGCAGTTGGGGAGTGGGTGGGTTTCTGGTTGCTAAAAGGTGGGTGTTTGTGGTTGGGTATCTTCTCATCACATCATGGTGGCTAGGTGCATCCCTTTACTGGTGGTTAGTAAGTTAGGTCCAACATCTGACGACAAGGCCTCAAGTTCCTCTCTTGGACTATTTGGGATTAAATATCCAGTTGCCACCATTCCTAGGGAGAACATTCTAGCTATGCAAGAAGAGCTTAAAAAGGTTCATCTCATTGGGTAGATGTTTGGTTGGAAGCTGCCTCTTGACTCCCTCCAACAATGGTCAACAATGGTTTTGTAAGGAGTGGTTCCCCCATCGTATGGTGGTTTGTAATTGTGAATTTGTGCTAGTCAACCACATGCTAATGGTTTTTGGAAAATGAGAAAATGGCCTTCCAAGCATTGGAAGTTGGCACTTGGTAGGAGTGGTGCACTATCCTTTCCCTCTTCAAGTGGTTCCTAGAATTCGTCCCAAATAAGTCCAAACTTCCATGCTATCTGCTTTGGGTGGAACTCATTCCCTACTTCCTTTATGGATTTATTAGGGAGATCATTTTTCCTATTGGTCATCTGTTGGCCTCTAGGGAAGATGTTGGTGGTTTCATCTATGAAGGTGTGACATACTCTTTCAATGCAAAGATGGAACTTGAAAATATGCATGGAAGCAGATCTTAGCCTCGATCTTCCCTCCACAATCAACATAGACATTAGTGAAAGAATCCCTCTCAAATAGGAAGTAGTTTACAAAAATTAGCACAATGCATACTTTCATTGTAGAGCGCAAGGCCATAGGATTGAAGACTACCCTTTGAAACAGAAAACATTGAGGTTGAAATAAGATAAGGTAAATATTCAAGTTATAGTTGACAAAGTCATTATGACCCAAAGGGTTTATGATTATGCCCCTGGAGAACATTCTTTGAAGTAAAAAAAGTAAAAAATATGCAATTCGAGGGACATAATTCCAAGGCCTTCAAAAAAGTGGGATGTAGAAGAAGCCCCAAAGGATGTGTTGGGTCGAGTCCCTCTTGCTCGGTTCCTAAAACTAATATCCTCTGTAATCTAGAAAAGGAGGTCAATTTTTTAGACTAATCGAGTGAAATAAATCACCAGTTGAATGAAGAGGAAACCCTAGAGAATCCTTCCACAAGAAGAAAATCAAGAAGGACACACAATCAACAAAGAGGATGGATGCACCTCCAAGGAAGAAAATAACCTTGAAAGCGAAAGTTCTATCATCAGATCTATGTTTCTTGATCAAGATTTGGATTCCTTGGGAATGGTGGTTTCTCAGAAAGGAAAACACTCAACTGGGTTTTCCTGGAAGAGCCTCCTTAAAGGATGACTCGCGAGTTAGGAATCCTCAACCTCAAGAAGAAGAGATGAAGATAAAAACAAGAAAAAGCAGGATAATCCCTGACCAACAAAGATCTCTCCCTTCATAAATTATTGTTGTTTTGTACAAGATTCAAGGCTTTCGTATCCCTCAAGAGCAATCATGCTTGGTCAATGGATTTGAGATAAAAATGTCAACCCAACCCATTTGTATTCAAGAGATCAAAATTGATAGTATTGAACTTCAAAGGAGGCTTAATAGCATTTTGGCATCTCATTTGTGGGTCACTACACAACACCTACATGAGAGTGCTGGTATGGTTATAGGCTTTATGCTGGTAAGAAGTTTGGGACGAGGTTGAGCTCGACCATGATTTGTTGGAAGTCAAAGATGAGCATGGCTTCTCTTGGTCTGACCTCTAGTCAAGCAAGAATTGTAGAAGGATAGAATTGATAGATGCTATATTACAGAGAATTTCATTGATAAACATGGTCCCCCATGCTTATCTCAATGTGTGGAATTAGTTTTATCTGATCACTATCATGTGGTTCTCACCTTCAAGCTGCAACTAAGGCATATGAAAGCCCCAATGGTTTCATGCTAATCCTTTAACCATCTCCCTCTCTTCCATTCAACAAAGGATTTCCTCAACCTGGAGTGATGCCATTAGCTCTCACTCCTCTCCGACAAAGCACTAGAAGTTGACTATCTAACTGTTCAAATATATCCTTTTCAAGGATCAAAAGGAGATATTGAACATTTTGTCGTCTTTGGCATCTCAAGACTGAATTCAATAATAGAAATTCCCACCTCCAACTTGGAATCTGAAAAATTAGAGGCAAGCTAAGATCTGAAGATGAAATTCAAAGGAAAAACGTGCATATTTATTTTAAAGATTGGTGGAGAGGGAAAGTAGATAAACCAACAAAGGAAATATGTGAAATTGTGAAGAAGAATCAACACACAGAAGAGATCCCATTCATGATAGATAACCATGGGGTGGAATGCACTACCATTGAAGAGAATATCAAACTAGATACCAACTACTTAACTCAACTCCTGGGGATGTCCATGCCAATCACTTCCCAAATGCGATATTACATGAAATCCATCTCTAGAATTAGATAAAAAAGAATTCTGCAAAACGTGGTGCATCTTCTCAATTCCCCCATCACTGACACATAAATTTTAGCAATTGATTCTCTACCCACTAGTAAAAGCCCAGATCTGGATAGTCTCATCAATGTGTTCTTCAAAACTTTCAAGATTTTCTTCGTGAAACCATTACTATTGGTCTCACAGGAAGCCCTACACTTCAATGCTTTACCGAAATTTCTGTGGAGTGATTGAGTTGATTTAGAGAAAAAACAAAAAAATAAGAAAACTTGTGATCTATTGCTATGTGGCAAAATGGATTTAAGATCTTGGTGAGGGTTCTTGCTAATCACATTTCCTTCCATCTTCAATCATGGATCAGTGAGGATAAAAAAGGATTCATAAAGGGTAGATGCATCTTGGAGGCCATTATTGATATGTGGGAAGGTCTAGAATTTTTCAAGGAGTCTTTGCAAGAGGTGCTCTTTATCAAGATCCATTTTGACAAAGCTTATGACTGCATTGAGTGGGGCTTCATTCGATACTTATGTAGCAAGTTCTCATCTAGGGAATTTGGACCAATGTCAAAGCTAGTAAAATCCATGGGGTCTCTCAATGGTGTAAGCATTACCTCTATGATAGAGAAACCTTGGTCAAGTCTTCTTTTTGTGTTCCAAGATTTGCTTGATATGGAAAACTCTTAACAAAATTTTGAGTTTACAAAATTAAATCAATTGGAAGTAGGCATTATGTGAAGAAGCGATTGGCTTCTCTTCTACCTCTTGGAATTCCATCAGAGGGGAGGTTCTTTGGAAGACATGGAAAGAAGGATGTTCATTCAACTTCAATGACCATTCAAAAGAAATGTCGATATAAAATTCCTTTGACTTGTTAGGTAGAATATCATATAATTGTAAGAAATCCCTTCCTTTCAAATACCATAGGATTTTTATCTTAGAAAACAACAAGATTAAAAGCAAGTGGAGTACCCATGAGGGTGATGAAAAAGTCCTTAACCTTCTTTGTAACTCCCTCTAAAGCATCTTATAGCTCTCCCTAAATCATAGGTCTCCCTTTGAATCTTTCATCACCCGTTGGTTTTGGACCGTCACCATTGTTGCACCTCTGGGTGAGGGAGAATAGGCCCCAAATGAACTTCCCTTAAAGCGAGGGAGATCAGGCCCTAAAGGAACTTCCCTAAAAAAAAGAAATCATTGTAGGAAGTCCCATTAATTCAAGCAGAGGAGACTAGGCCCCCAACAAACTTACCTTAAAAAAGAAAATCATTGAAGGAAGTCCCATTTTCAACTTTTGCTCTTAAATTTTGGAATATGATTAGGCGGTAAGAGTGGAAATCTTGTAATTTTAAGTAAGATTTGGATTTTCAAAACCAATAGAGTAGAGTTCTTCATTTCATCTGTTTTGATTTTTTTTCTTTTTACCTTTGAAGTTCCTTTTTATGTAATAGAAGAAGAAGAAGATTATTCTTCCTTGCCTTAATCTGTGTGTGTGCTTCTCCTTGAGAGTGAGAGTGTGTGTGTGAGCTCTCTTCCTTATATCCTTCCTCGTGACACTCCATTGATCTTTTCCTTTCTTACGAGCCAAGAAAGCTTGATCTGCAACACACATAATAGACCTGTTCTGCCTAGACTGATCTTCCTGTAGTAGAACAAAAACTAACTCTTCAAATCTTAAGGAATTTGGATTGCCTTCCATCATCAAACAAAGAGTAGAAGAAAAACTCTGATATGAGTCGGGAAGACCATTCAGAACAGTTGGCACAAATGAAATGTCAGGAAGGACTTCATCAACATAAATCAATTGTTCCTTCAAATCCTTGATCTTTGTGGAAAAACTATCCATAGAATCACCTTCATTCATATGCTCATTCTCCAACTGTTTTCGAAGGTAAGCAACACGAGCCTCATTCCTAGCCTAGTACAATGTGGGAAGTGCATTCCAAGCATCCTTAGCTGTTTTGCAAGAGCGAATGTGAGGAATAATGACACATTTGATAAGTTAGCTTCCAAGCAGATGATCAAAGCATGGTGCAACATGAAAGCTTCATGGGCAAATTTTCTTCTCAGAAACAAATCTTGTCTTTCACTTATGGGAATCCCTAGGTGGAATGGACTTGATCTATTCATTTTGATGTTTTCTTTGCATCTTTTCACTCCAAAAGGTTTGGACTTGGTCTGCTCCATGTGGAAGATTTGGAACAAGATGAAATTGTATGTCAAGGTTAATGAAGATTGGAATTGGGTGACTAGAATCAGACAAAATGAATCTATATCGTTCTTATTAGGAGAATAAAAAATTGACTCAGGGAACCTCCAAAGGGAGAAGAAGCTATGGAACAAAGGATTTGTAAGTAGAAACATATCAAGAATCAAGAGAGGGGGTAGTGGATAAGATTTGAGGACATAGACCTGAATAGGAGAGTTGACTATGATAATTGGTGTCTACTAAGACACAAAATCTATTCTTAGGAAAACTCAAAGATAAGCCTCCTTCTTTGGAATGATTTGTTGTAGATCGAAGGGTTAAGATGGATCAATGATAGAAAATTGGATAAAATTTTTGTTGGGTGTGTGTAGAAGTGCGAGAGACACATGAGAAGCACACACAAAGAGCACAAATGCAGCAAGACACACGAAGAAGACGATGGTTGGAATAGCTCTCTCTATTGATCGATAAAACTGAACTGAAGTAAGAGCTGAATGATATCTCTAAGTACAAAGTACCACCACATATGAGAGTATCAAGTATGTGGTAACATGGGGAAAATACCTCTAGCCAGCACTAGAGTAAAAAGTGCCCATGTATAGGGAAAAGGTTCACATCAAAGCTACGCGAGGAACACATAAGTGTAACAAACCCCCCTGGAGCGAATGATGTGAACACATACAGGGAATGAGAGATCAGCCCCCACAAGGTAATAAGCCTAAAGCTTTGCGAAAAGCTTCAAACTTTTCCCGTGGAAGAGCTTTGGTGAATATGTCTGCCACATTATCTTGTGTAGGAACATATACCAAATCAATATCTCCTGCATGAAGGCGCTCTCTCACATAGTGATAATGCACCTCAGTATGTTTGGTCCATGCATGAAACACTAGGTTTCGTGCAATAGCCAAAGCACTCTGACTATCTGTGAGAATATGCGTGGTAGCATCAATCTCCATGCAAAGATCCATCAATAGGCATCTCAACCATATACACTCCACTGTCGCTGTGAAAACTTCCCTGTACTCAGCTTCACAACTCGATGTCGCCACTGTAGGTTGCTTCTTACTCAACCAAGATATGCATGAGTCTCCAAGGAAAAAGCAATTACCACTAGTGGACACACGAGTATCATAACAACCAGCCCAATCACTATCTGTAAAACCATGCAAGCATGGCTGAACATCTTTGCCATAAAAGAGACCTAAGCTCAAAGTGCCTCAGAGATATCTAAACACACGTTTCGCCGCTTGCCAATGCTTAGTGCTAGGGCTATGCATGAATCGACTCAACTAGGAAACTGCATACTATATATCCGGCCTTGTGTTGCATGCATATATAAGACATCCCACAGCTTGATGATAAAGAGAAGTGTCAAATGCATCACTGGAATCCTCAACTGGGAACCTGAATGCTGTCTCAACTGGTGTGGAAACTGGCTTACAATCCTCAAAGTCAAACGCTGAAGTAGTTTTTCAACATACTTTGCTTGATGCATAACAATTCCCCGCTCAACGAATACAAACTGGATGCCAAGATAGTAGCTCAAAGACCAAGATAAGTGACATCAAAAGTATGCTGCAAATCAGCCATAAGAATGCCAAGTTTTGCATCACATGACCCAGTCAAGAGTATGCCATCGACATAAAGAACAAGCACTATAAGATCCGCCCCATTTTTGCATACATAGAGTGTGCTTTCAATTGGACTACATGTGAAGTCAAGAGCAATCAAGTGCTTATGTATTTTGTCATATCATGCACGTGGAGCTTGCTTGAGACCATACAAGGCTTTATGCAAGTGACAAACCATATGCTCTTTCCCTTTCATAGTAAATCCAGGAGGTTGCTTCACATAGACCTCTTCTTACAAATCACCATTCAAGAAGGCTATTTTTATGTCCAACTGATGCACTTTCCAACCTCGATGGGCAGCCAATGCAAGCAGGTACGAATGGTAATCATGCGTGAAGTAAGTTTCCTCATAGTCAATGCCATATTGTTGCGCATATCCTTTGGCAACCAATCTAGCTTTGTAACGATCAATGCTACCATCAGATTTTCTCTTAATCTTGTAAACCCACTTTGTACCAATGGCATTCTTTCCTTTTGGCAATTCACATAACTCCCAAGTACCATTCCTATCTATGGAATCGATTTTTGATTGCATAGCACTCATCCATTGTGGATTGTCACATGCATCTTCAAAAGAAAGTGGCTCTTCATTACATGCTGTAGCAATAAGAGAATAATCCACAAAATTACTTGATGCATGGTGAGAGCTTGATCTTGTTCTACCAAGTAAAGGTGCACTCAATTGCTGTCCTGCAAAGTTTGTTTCAACCACTTTGGCATAGATTGTGCACTCTTGATAGACACACGTTCATTATGTAAAACATCTTCAATATGTACATCATGTGTGGGCTGAATTTCATGCTCAGTTTCAACCATATTTTGCCGTAAATGTTCAGCCATATGTGGCTGGGAATTTCCAGCAGTTTGGACATTTTTTGACTGAAAATTTTCAGCCATGTTTGGCTGGAAATTCTCTGCATTTTCAGCCCTATTTGGCTGGAATTTTTCAGCCCTTTGAACCTCAGTTGGCTGGTCTACATGGCCATAGTCAAGCGCACCATTTTGGAACAAAGGCATGAGTGTATCGAACACATCTTGTGAGCTAACTGTTGGCAGTTTTTTGCATTCAAGTAGAGGGAAAACTGAATTTTCAGCAAATACCACATTTCGACTCACAATAATTATGTTCGTCAATGGATGGTACAACCGATATCCCTTACTTTCAGCACTATAACCAACAAATATACATTTCTTTGCCTTGTCATCAAGTTTGTGACGTTGTTGTGATGGCACAAGAGCATATGCCAAACAACCAAACACACGCATATGACTAACCATAGGCTTATGACCATTCCAAGGCTCATAAGGAGTGATGACTCTCAATGCTTTTGTAGGCCAGCGATTCAACACATAATTTGCACACATGACCGCTTCCATCCAAAACTTATCAGGAAGATGCTTTCCTTATCTATTAATCCATTCCTTGAGGCGATTCTTAACTTATATAAATAATATATATTTTTTCTTTATTGTGAAGAATGAACTTGATTCATGGATATTTTGTAGAGATAACCATACATCGTGCCATTTCAAGTAGAGTTCTATTTTTACGCTCGACAACACCATTTTGTTGAGGTGTATATGGCACCGTACATTGGTGTGAAATACCTCTTTCACGAAGAAAAGCTTTAAACTCATGTGACATGTACTCACCACCACGATCCGTGCGTAGAGTCAAAAGCTTTTGTGAAGAAAAATTTTCAGCCATAGCTAAAAATGCTTTGAAGCAAGAAAATACCTCATTCTTTGCTTTCATAGGATACACCCATGTATGGCGAGTAGCATCATCAATGAAGGTAACAAAATATACATGCTTCCCAAAAGATGGAGTCTTGATGGGACCACATACATCACTATGAACAAGCTGTAATTTTCTTGTAGTGTGTGTATGAACATCTTTTGGAAAAGAAGCACGATGCATTTTTCCAAGAATGCAACCTTCACATGCATGCTTTTCAATGGACTCAAGTGTAGGCAAGCCAATAACCATGTCCTTCTTTTGCAAGTAGAGCAAACTATTGAAGTTTAAATGACCAAAACGAGCATGCCAAAGCTCCATTTCAACCATGGAAGAAGTATGAGCAACTAAGACATTCGAGGCAGCCCTCTTGTATGTATCCATGCGATACAAACCATTACATAATGTACCAGACATCACAATAACATCACCATTGCTGAAATCATGAACCATACACTTATCATCAACAAAGTGTACATGAAGTCCAGCTTTGGCAATCAACGGAACTGAAATTAAGTTCTTCTTGATATCGGGCACATACAATGCATTTTTCAAGAGAATCACACCTCCATTTGCAGCTGTAAGCTCAATTTGTCCTACTCCAATGATAGGATAAGAGGCATTGTTTGCACACACCACATGTCCTCCTTTAGGTGCATCTTTCAAAGAGGCAAAAAATCTTTTGCATGATGTTATGTGCTGTTGGGTGTGTGTAGAAGTGCGAGAGACACACGAGAAGCACACACAAAGAGCACAAACGCAGCAAGACACATGGAGAAGATGATGGCTGGAATAGCTCTCTCTATTGATCGATAAAACTGAACTGAAGTAAGAGTTGAATGATATCCCTAAGTACAAAGTACCACCATATATGAGAGTATCAAGTATGTGGTAACATGGGGGAAAAACCTCTATCCAGCACTAGAGTAAAAAGTGCCCACGTATAGGGAAAAGGTTCACATCAAAGCTACACGAGGAACACATGAGTGTAACGATTTTGAGGATCCATAAGAACTTTGACTTGCATATCTCTGTTAACAAGAGACAGTGCCTGAAATGGCCTTGTACCATATGGCAATTTAAATTTGGGGACCTATGGTCTTCTCTCATGGAGAACAAAAAATCGATACTTATGTGGCGAATTCTCCATGAGAGAATTTGGACCAATGTCAAAGCTAATAAAAAGTGTGGTGCCCCTCACTGGTGTAAGCACTACCTCTCGGATAGAGAAGACCTTGGTCACTTCTTCTTTTTATGTCCAAGGATTTGATAGATGTGGCAAACTCTTACTATGATTTTGAGAAGCTGGGGAAGCACTTTGGAAAGATATGGAAAGAAAGATGTGTGGTCAACTTTGATGACCATATGAAGGAATGGTTGATGTAAAATACCCTCAACTTGTTAGGTAGAAAATCATAGAAGTGTAAGAAATCCCCTTCTTTGAGACACCATAGGATTTTCCTCTTAGAAAACAACAAGATTAACAGCAAGTGGACTGCCCATGAGGGTGATGAAAAAGTCCTTAACCTACACTGTAACTCTCTGTAAATCATTCTGACTCATAGGTCTCCCTTTGAGTCTTTGGTCTCCTACCGATTTTGGACTGTCACTATTGTTGCACTTCTCGGCCATCCTAACCTTGTTTTGTGGGATAAGGGGATCCCACGCAGGGGGACTAGGCTTCGATTGAACTTCCCTTTAAAAAAGAAATTCATTGAAGGAAGTCCCATTTTTAACTTTTGCTCTTAAGTTTTGGAATAGGATTAGATGCTAAGAGTGGAAATCTTGCAATTGTAAGTAAGATTTGGATTTTCATCACCAATAGAGTAGAGTTCTTCATTTCATCTCTTTTGATATATTTTTTCCTTTTTACCTTTGAAGTTCTTTCAAAAAGGGTGTTATTTGGTAATAACAGACAAAATTTGAAAAAACATAATTGAGCACTTGATATGAAGAGAATTTGTGTTTGGGTTGCCTTTGCATGCAAAATGTATGAAATTTCACTTTGGGATATTGGAAATTAATCAAGGGAGAAAATTGACATAGGCATAATTTAGAGAGCTTGGTTTGTGGGGAATCGACTTGGAAGGATAAGATTCAAATATCACATCATAGAAGTGAAAGAAAAATAAGGCCATGATCAATGAAGATCCACTATAGTGGAGCTTAATTGGAATTGCCTTCCTTTTTCTCTTCCTTTCAAACATTCATTCCTTTTATCCTCAATCCCTTAGACCTTGGACACCCCCCTCATTCTTCAAGAGTCTTCCACATCCCATTATGCCTCTAGTCCCCCCATCTCAATTTCATGTATAGGAATCGAGATATGGCTCACTCACTCTTCTAGATTTTCTCAAGTCTTTGTAAAACCTTGCCCTAGCAACTCTTTACCCAAATCTCCACTTCGACCTCTCAGAAATCATGTTCTATATTTCCTCTTTTCTTATCTCCATTTATTGGCTCTCCCATCTATCAACATCTTTGCCCAAGACTCTTGGCTTCACCCTTTTTCCCATCCCGAGCCTACCTTTCCCCATCCTTCCCTAGTACACATAATCCCCTTAATTTTTGGCCTGACTCCTTTATTAATTATATTCGTTGTTCTCATTAGTCATCCATCCCCCCTTTCTTCACTTTCCATAATTGATCCTCATTTTTTTCTTTCGCTTCATTTCCACTCTACGTCCCTCTCTTTTCTCTTTCCACCACCTCCTTCTTACTTTCGAATTCTAGTTATTTCTATTTCTTTACACACTTTAACTCTCTTATCTTTTGCTTCATATTCAGTTCTTTTCTCTGCACTCTACATCCTCCACCTCATAATTCCATACTATCTCATCTGATGGTTGTTTATGTTTTTTGAACACAAGAGAACATACAACTTTCGACTAAAAGTGGTGCTGTGATGAGAGCCTATAGAAAATTTACTGGAGTGATAAAAACAAGGTGAAACTCTCCGTTCTCTATAAATAAACAGAGGCAAGGTTGAGTTTGATCTCTATTTAACAATTTCGGGAACAATGAAGGATTGAGTAGGGACTTATTAAGTAATATTTTTCCTTTTTTTTTTTTTTGAAAGTACAATGAATTGGAAATACACACTCACACACCCAACCTAATAACCCATCATGAGAGACTCATGGACATGTCCAGCCAAGACTTGAACTCAAGAATTCCTCCCACAGCTTCAAGTCGTAACCTAGCTACTAAGCTACGTGGGCTCGGACTTGAGCAATATTTTTCTTATTGAGGGCTTCGTTGGAAGTGTGAGGGTGATCTGCCATGTGCGCAGATAGAGTGAAGGGCAGGAGCGTATAAGAGTGGAGGTGAAGTTGTATCGACAGAGAACATGGAGCAGAGCTGCGCAAGACAACTTCGAGGTGGGCGTGCCGATAAAAATACGCAGAGTTTTTTATTGCCACAACACGATAGGATTGGATATTTGCGGAATTGCAAGGGTAGGAGCTGCGGCGTCACCTTATTGTACTGATAAGGAAGTGTTACCATGAGAAAAATCATTGTACAACTCTTCAACTCACTTGTTATAGATGACTACAGAGTACAAAAAAACCAGTTATCTCTGCAACAAGCAGACAAGACAAACCAGTTATCTCTGCAACGAGGAGACAAGTACAACGACAGGAACCCAATCAAACAGCTGAAGCAAGGTAGTCTTATCATGGTGATGAAACCAAAACTTTATCGCATCGATGGAAGCTCTTTCTTTCGACCAAGTAGAAAAAAACACGCATATACTCTATGGCTTAACTCACTGCTTCATATACTCCTACCAATAATCCTACTCGAATCGGACATGTAGAAGGAATACGTAAGCACGGAGTGCAAGTTCATGTTCACCCTGAGGAATTCAATCGTTACCTCCCCTTTACCTTGGTGGCAAGGAACAATGCCTGCTTGAAAACAAGCAAGAATATCAAGAAGGGAAAAGAGGCAGATGTTTGTCAATGAAAGCGAAGGCAAAAAAGGGCTTGTACATGAGGTACGCAAAAGATCGACAAAAGCAAAGGAGGTTCATCTTGCCCAAGGCTGCATAGCCTGGTGGTGGTTGACACTTTGAGTATGTGGGAGGAAGTCCTGAGTTCAAATCATGGCTGGACATGTCCTTGAGATTCTCAAGATAGGTGCCTCTACCTTACGAGGTTGGGAGTGTGTGTATTTCCCGTTCATTGTACTCTCAAAAATAAAGGAGGTTCATATGTGGTTTGTCAATCAGTAACATGAACTCTTGAGCAGACCGAACAATCAGTGCCCATAAGTGTGTAGGATTCATGATGAATAGAATGAAATCAACGTGCTGATTGGATCGATAAAAGAAAAGAGTACTTCTCACAAGTCCAGCCACACAAAGCAATTACATTATACCTCACAAAATAGGTTCCACATTGCAAAACTTGAGACCTTAAGTTAAGAATATGCTCCACCAAAAGAAAACTCTACTTAAAAGGATAAACTCATACTGTATCAGATTGGGATAGCAAACCACAAAATAATCCCATTGATCCATGAACTACTGAGTGTTTCTCTATTAGAATTGTGAATAAATTTTGGAAGCTATTGTTTGCCAAATTGGATAGCATCAATCGGAATTTGTTTGTAATGCGAACATGGCTGTTTGATCTAACATGAATTGATGAAAGGGATGGTAATGAAAATATGGTTTGTCGTTAAAAATGGTTTGCACCTATTTTCTTGATTGTGAACTAGCATTGTTTCCAAATAGTTGAAGGAGGAAAGTTTAATTTTAATAATTGCAGATTGAGAAGTGGAAGGGGAGATTGGGAAAGATTTATTGTTATTACACACTATTGAAAGAATACCTTTTTGATAGAGAAATGTTTTGAAAAATTGTAATTCTCTAATATAGAAAGTTCCAATGGATGTAAAAATGATGAATATTCTTCCTCATCAATAGAAGTAACTTATGTAATTTTTTGAGAATTTTTAGAGCTCTCAAATGATTAGAAATTTAGATTAGAAGCGTAGAGGACTATTTTCAAGTGTGAAAGAGGGCACTTGGAAAAGTATATAAGTTAGCTTATGAATCATTTTTGGGGATGATCATTTTGTATTGAAGTGATTAATGAGAACTTGGGAGATCTTGTACACCTTCTTTAAATGTACTCCTTTAGCTTTCATGGTGATTTGTTGATGAATTGCTGAGTGTTTATCATGGATAAGTCTTGTTGATTAGTTATTCTTTGAGTATTTCATGCTAATCTAAGTCTATTTCATCATCATGAGTCTCTATAACCTTGGAAAGTGCTGTTCAAGTTGATTTCTTGTTTATGTTAGAATTGCGATTGTCTCATCTCTATGGTACATGTACTGAAATTAAGTTTTGATGTACTAATGTCTTCTTCATGAAAAATGGCACACTTTAGACACAAGAATCATTAAAAAAGATTTCTTCTAGCTCTACTTACAAGAAAACCTAGTATTTTTCATAAAAAGTATGAAATCTTTGTTGAAATTAATCTTGTTGGCTAATCTTGGTGTCCATCAATGAAGAAGGGGCTACGGTCTTAGAAAACTCTCGGATTGACAATTTAAAATGTTTAAAGTTGTTGTTTCCTTTATACTAAAATGATTGGAGAGGCCAACTCCAAAGAAAAACAAACATTTTTGGCACCATTGTTAGGGAAGTAAGCAAAGCTATCAACCATTGGAGTTTTGAACATTTGCTGAATCTTCCAAGTTGATGGTAACAAACGCTTTTACAATCAGGTGTACATTATACCTCACAAAATAGGTTCGGCATTGCAAAACTTGGGCCCTTAAGTTAAGAGCATGCTCTACCAAAAAGAAAACTCCAATTAAAAGAATAAAGCCATACGCTATCAGATTGGGATAGCAAACCACAATCTAATCCCATCGACCCATGAACTATCGAGTGTTCTATAAAATCACATTTGAATTGTGATTGAATTCGACAAGCTATTGTTTCTCAAACTAGATAGCATCAATCAAATTTTTTTTGTAATGCATACATGCCTGTTTGGTCTAACATGAATTGATGAAAGGGATGATCATGAAAATATGGTTTGTCATTACAAATGGTTTATGCCTATTTGCTTGACTATGAGCAAGCATTGTTTCCAATTAGTTGAAGGAGAAAAATTTAATTTTATAATTGCAGATCCAACTCAGATGGTTTCTACAGATCTATCACTTTGAGTATAGGAGCTTCTAAAACAACTTGCTTTAGAGTATCAAAACTTTCTTATTGCTCTTGTTGTGTTTACAAACTCGTAAAAATCAAATTACACAATGAAACATGATGAGACCTCCCAAGATCTTCAAAAGATCAAACAAATATTTCCAAACTTCAAAAACAAACTTTCCTCCAAACTTTCAAGAAAACAAAAATAGGTCACTGTAGAAAAATAACCATAAGAAATTCTCTGAGCAGAATTTCTCAAAAATAATCATATATCATGAAATTAGACTCTCAATAGCATGCTTTAAAAACAAAAAACGTCAAAAAAGCTGGAGTATAGCTCCCAAAGAAATAGCTTGAAGTCAAGGCATGAGAAGGCCTGCAACAACAAGGTATGGCTAACTATCTGAATTGCAAAACTGATATATAGGAGCAAGGAAACTCAAAGATATATGGAAGATTTTGATATAAATAGAGAGTATGAGAGGTAAGGAAACTCCTCCAAGTGAAATCACTCAAAAAGACCTCATAACGACTGAGATATGAAAGTTTGAAGAGAGGTATGTCTCTGATGAGACACCGGATAGACACAAGAAAGAAGATCTGCAAAAACGCCTACTTATGCGGAGTTTTCTCATTAAAAATGGTAGAAAAACTGATCTACTTATATAGTAAAAGTTGTAAGCTTGGCAATGCAACAAGAATGACTCAATTTGGCCACCTACACTAAGAGAACCACTCTTTTTATTGAGAGGCTATCAGCAAAAGCGCCTTCCTTGTCTAAAAATAGACACCTCTCCTTTCCTTCTTACTTTTATCTACTTTTAACTACTTTTACTCTAAATTTGGATATGTGCCTCAACATGTTATTTATCATAAATAAAAAACTCCATAAGCCTAAAAAATAATACTTTAGAGCTTGTTCTTATGTAATATTGCCCCCCTCAAGCTCTAAATCCAAAGCTTTGACTCCAAGTAGAACTTTGATTCGCTTGAGCTTCTGAGCATCCACTACTTTTGTGAGTATGTTTGCTAATTGATCTTTAGTTCCAACATGTTGAATATCAATATGTTCATTCACCACCTTCTCTCGGATATAGTGATAGTGCACTTCAATGTGTTTTGTTCTTGCATGGTACACTGGATTAGACGCGAGCTGTAATGAACTTACATTATCTCCAAAGAGTAGTGGACGTGCTGTAGATAGATTCATATCTTCATAAAGCTTCAAATACCACATAATCTCACATGTTGCATTTGTAAGGCTTCTATATTCAGCTTGTGTGCTTGAAAGTGCTACTGTAGGCTGTTTTTTAGAACTCCATGAAACTAAATTATTACCTGCAAATATTAGATATCCACTTGTACTCCTTCTATCATCCTCATTTCCAGCCCAATCTGCATCACTGTATGCTTTCAAATCCAAACCTTCATGATATTTATAGCCCAAACCTTCATTTAATGTATCCTTCAAATATCTCAAGACCCTTTTAGCTGCTTGCATATGAACATCTGTGGGTTTGTTCATGAATTGAGACAATTTACTTACACTAAATATAATATCCTGCCTTGTTAAAGTTGCATATATAAGAGAACCAATCAAAGACCTGTAGATAAGTGGATCTTCTAAAGGTTCACCATCTTCAGCACTGTACTTCACATTGGGTTCCATCGGATTACTGATACTCTTGCAATGTTCTATTCCATATTTCTTTAACAAATCTGAAATATACTTCCTTTGTAGAAGATATACACCATCGTCCTTCTTCATAACTTCGATTCCAAGAATGTATGTCAGTTCTCCTAAATCTGAAATTTTAAATTCAGATCCAAGCTCTACTTTGATCCTGGCTATCTCACCTTCATTGTTTCCTGTTATTATCAAGTCATCCACATAAATTGAGATATAAACAATCAATGATCCTTCAACTTTAACATACAAAGAAGTATCTGCATTTGAACACCTGTATCCCTGCTTTTTAAGAAACTTTACCAATCTAAAATTCCAAGCCCTTGGAGCCTGCTTAAGACCATACAATGCTTTCAAGAGTTTACATACATGCGTAGGCTTCTTGGAATCTTCATAACCTGCTGGTTGCTCCATGTACACATCTTCTTTTAAATCACCATTGAGAAATGCATTTTTTATATCTAATTGATAAAGATTCCATACCTTGCTTGCAACAACATCTATTAATGTCCTTATTGTTGATATCTTGGCAACATGAGAAAATGTCTCCTCATAATCGATGCCATAACTCTTTGCATAACCTTTACAAACAAGCCTTGCTTTATATCTACTTATTGAACCATCACTGTTTCTCTTTATTGTGTACACCCATTTGTTACCAATTACCTTCATGTTAGGTTGCCTTGGAACTAAACTCCATGTATTGTTCTCATACAAAGCTTTCATTTCTTCATCCATTGCTTTAACCCATTTCTTTACCTTTGATGCTTCTTTAAAAGTTGTTGGTTCCTGCTCCTCAAGAGGTTTTTCCATATAAGCTTCATGAGAAAATCTTTGTGCTTGCCTTCTTTCTCTTATTGGTTACCTTGATTGACTTCTTGTCCTTCCATGCTTTTCTTGCCTTCGAGTTTGAGTTCTTCTTGACGTAGAACCTTCACTTTCTTCTTCCTATGACTCAATTTCCTTTGAAATCAAATCAAGAATTTTCTTCAACTTTTGATTGGGGGAGTTATCTCTTCATGTGTAATCTGACTTTCTAGTGAGCTCGGAGAACTTGGCTCTTCTTCATGACTTCTTGTAGTTTCTTCTTCATCTACATGCACTTCATGTTTATACCAAGATTTATCTTCATGAAAAATAACATCTCTCGAAACAATTACCTCTCCCGTATCTGGGTTCATACATCTATATCCTGGTTGCCCTTCTGCCATACCAATAAAAACCATTTTTTGTGACCTTGGATCCAACTTTGACCTTAACTGTTGTGGAACATGAACAAAACATATGCTTCCAAAAATTCTACAATTAGCAATATCTGGTTTTGATCCATAAAACAATTCATAAGGTGCTTTCTGTACATGACTTTGAGTAGGTGGTAACCTGTTCATCACATAAACTGCCATATTGCATGCTTCAGCCCAAAAAATAAGTGGTAAGTCCTTTTCATTTAACATGCACCTACCCATCTCCAAGATAGACCTGTTTCTTCTTTCGGCCACACCATTTTGTTGAGGTGTGTATATGTTTGTATTCTCCTTATTAATTCCTTCTTCCTCCAAAAATGCAAGAAACTGGTTAGAAAAATATTCACCTCCTCCATCTGATCTCAACCTTCTTATGCTTCGACATGTTTGCTTTTCAACCAATGATTTAAACTTCTTGAACATGTCAAACACTTCGGATTTGTATTTCATAAAATAAATGAATGTAACTTTGAGAAGTCATCAATAAATGTTACAAAGTACTTGCTACCTACCATGGAATCTTCTTGAGATGGACCCCATACATCAGTATGAATTAAGTCCAAAATACCTCTACTTTGCAATCCTGCTTTTCAAAAAGCAATCCGTACCTGCTTTCCAAACTGACATGCCTCACAAACAAAATCCAAATCTTGCTTAGGTAGTTGTGGTAAACCTTCAACCAATGATTTCTTTGCAATATCCTTTAACCTACCAACATTGATGTGTCCTAATCTTTTATGCCATAAGTCCAATTGACTTACTTGAGTTCCATTAACCATTGTATAACCTGCATAATCGGAACTTCAACTTCATAAGTATATAATCTGTGTACCTTTTGTCCTTTTACAACAAAATTCTCATCCTTCTTCTGATAAGCCTGCCACTGATTATTGTCAAAATCGACCTTCACTCCATTGTCCTCCATCTATCCAACTGAAATCAAATTTCTTGTAATAGTAGGAACAAACAAAACATATTTAAGAGTTACATGTTCATTAAGTGGTGTTAAAAGGGACTTCCGTCCAGTCGCCTTTTAGTCTCTTTTCGGGTTCTTGGGGATGGTAGGGGTCTGACAATGCAGAGGCCCTTTATCTATTTTCCCAATTAACTAATTACCCAAATAGTAATTATACGCCTAGGCATTAACTTCTGTTACATAGTTATAATTCTCCGTTTACGGTATCCTCACACAGTAGATATCGTGCAGTTGTTCAATCACATAATCGAACAGACTTATTAATGTTACGACAGTATTACTGTGTAATAGTAACTTACAATAATTCAATAAGAATAGACTTAACAATACTTTAGATATCTGCAAACTCTGCACTACGACGTCTCCGCAAGGTCACAAGTTGCCCAGACAGACAGTCTGACGATCCCGTCTCCTCTCGCACCGGAGAACACCGTAATGTCTCTTCATTAATGAGTAAAAGGGTTACATCACTTCGCTACGCCCTTTCGGTGCGTGCGGTATATGAAAATATAAAATTACATTGTGCCAATCCAGCGGCCTAACAGTGGACAATCACCAATGTAAACTACTTCATGCTCAGTACTATCTCCTGTAGCAACTGTGACTCTTGAATCTGGCTTGTGTAAGTTCACAAACATATTCATGTTGTGACTCATGTGGTTTGAGCAACCACTATCTACATACCAAGTTTTGTTGTTTACCTTCCTCTTATGTGTCTCTGTATGCATAGCCATAAGAATATTTTCCTTCTTTGTTTGAGCCTCCTCTTGCACTATGTTGTTGTTTTGATGCATGTGATCTTGGACTCTTCCTCTTTGTCGTCCTCTAAAAACACCTCTTCTATTTGGATTGGAGAAACAATCCCTAGCATAATGACCAACTTTACCACAATAATGGCACGTAAAGTTACCTTGCTGATTTGGTCAAGTCTGTTGACTTTGTTGTGTTGTTCTTCCTCCTCTAGTAGCATTGAAGCTTCCTCTTCCTCTTGCATTGGTGTTGAATCTTCCTCCTCCTCTCCGATTTCCTCTATCTCTTGATCTATTTGATGAAGTATAAAGAGCTTGTCCTTGACTACCTCTTTGCGAATGATAAGAGTTCCCACCTTCTATGTTGATTTCTTCAGTCATCATGAGAGTTTGTAAATCTTCAAAGGATGGTAGATTCTCTCGAGTCATGATAGATGTAATGAAAGACTTCCATCTTTCATCTTCCCTCAAGCCATTTAACATGCTATTAAACTTTATATCCTCACTAGGAGATGCATCAATAGAGGCTGATGCTTCAATAAGAGATTTTACCTCAAGAACATAATCATTAACTGATTGTCGTGGCTTCTTTTTTACTATTGTCAACTCACCAATAAGTTGCGTTTGCCTCGCTCTGTTGGTAGTTGCAAATAACCTTTCTAGAGACTCCCAAGCCTCTCTACTAGTATTCAAACCTCTTATATGCCCAAGCATAGTATTGGAAACTGTTTGCGATATAATAAACATAACTCTTCTGTCTCTTTCGATCCATTCTTGCTCTCTTGCTCGATTTGCTTGTGTAGGAGCTTCTGGTAATACTGGCTTCACTTCTGTACCTGTTATCAATCCCCAAAGACCTTTAGACATGAGATAAGACTCCATTCTAAATTTCCACATGGGATAATTTCTCCCATCTGATAACTTCTCAATCGATGCACTCAAATCTACCATGTTGAGTAATTGTAAACAAAGAAAATAATTCAATAAGTTGTATGAAAGATTTGATAAAAAAACAAAAACAAAAGCTCTGATACCACAATGTTGTGTTTACAAACTTGTAAACATCAAAGTACACAACGAAACATGATGAGACCTCCCAAGATCAAACAAATATTTCCAAACTTCAAAAATAAACTTTCCTCCAAACTTTCAAGAAAACAGAAATAGTTCACTATAGCAACATAACCACCAGAAACTCTCTGAGCAGAGTTTGTCAAAAGTAATCTTATATCCTGAAAGTAGACTCTCAATAGCATGCTTTAGAAACAAAAAACGTTAAAAAAGCTGGAGTATAGCTCCCAAACAATTAGCTTGAAGTCAAGACATGAGAAGGCCTGCAACAGCAAGGTGTGACTAACTATTTGAATTGAAAACTGATATATAGCAGCAAGGAAACTCAACAATCTATGGAAGATTTTGATATAGATAGAAATTATCAGAGCTAAGGAAACTTCTTCAAGTGAAATCACTCAAAAAGACCTCATAACGACTGAGATATGAAAGTTTGAAGAGAGGTATGTCTCTGATGAGACACCGGATAGACACAAGAAAGAAGATTTGCAAAAACGCCTACTTGCGTGGAGTTTTCTCATTAAAAATTCTAGAAAAAACTATTTAATTATATAGTACAAGTTGTAAGCTTCGCAACGCAACAAGAATCACTCAATTTGGCCACCTACACTAAGAGAACCACTCTTTTTATTGAGAGGCTGTCAACAGAAGCGCCTTCCTTATCTAAAAATAGACACCTCTCCTTTTTGTCTTACTTTTATCTACTTTTAACTACTTTTACTCTAATTGTGGAGATGTGAGCGCCTCCACATGTTATTTATCATAAATAATAAACTCCATAAGCCTAAAAAATAATACTTTAGAGCTTGTTCTTATGTAACAACTCTTGCTTCCATGCAAATGATACTTTGCCTTGAAGCAAGTTCGTCATAGGTGCTGCTATCGACAGATAAAAAGAAATGAATTTCGAATAGAAATAAAAAAGTCCTAGAAATGATCGTAACTACCCATCATCATGAGAAGTAGGCCAAGTTAGAATAATTGAGACCTTCTTGGTATATATCTAATCCCCATCCACCAATACCACATGCCCTAAATACTCTATCTCTGGAAGGAACTGTAGGAAATAATCAAGAATAGTGATGCAACGGAATATGCTTGATAGATAGAGTAGTGAGAAGCAAAACACACTAATTGAAATATACACAAAATGAGAGATAGAGAAACTCAGATTCTCTAAATTTCCAATAATAATGTATATACAAGGATGATACTGTCCACTCGTGCACTTCCACTATGGAGCTTCAATGGCGATATAGATAGATTCTAGAAGAAGGGATTTATAGTGCACATAGTCGTGATTTCATCATAGTAACCACATTACCTAATCCAATGATTTATGCATGATCATCAGGCTTGCCTGATGCTTTGATGAAGGCTTAACTATGGGGATCATCTGGAATTTGAAACATATCAAATTACCTAACTACCGGATTGGGTCATCGGACTGAACCACCAAAATGAGTCACCAGATTGGACCACTGTAATTTTGGACTGGTTGACTACTGCACTGTCATACCTCTAGAATTCCGGTGTGACTAAAGTATATGCCCTACCTAGCCTACTGACTAGACTCATATAGATCATCTAATACTTTTGCTGGTTTCATGTAGACCTCATCACAAATGTTCGGACTCTCATAATGGCTTCTCCTCGTAATAAAGACCATACAACTTAGAGTACCATGGGTCATTCGTGGTTATGTGTGGGTGGAGTGTTGAGTATATCTAACACCCCCCCCCTCAATGTCCACTTGTGGTGAACTATCTTCTTGGTCCAATGGCAAGCTTCAAAAGATGTCGATATAGTTGCTCTTTCCCTAGAGCCTTGGTGAAAATGTCTTCTCCATTTTCATTTATTCGATAATAGCTCATCTCCATGACTCCGTCCTCGATCAACTCTCACACATAGTGATATTGAATTTCTATGTGCTTAGTACATTCACGACAAACAAGATTCTTGATGATGGCTATGCAACTCTGGTTATTGCATTTCAACCTTGTAGCCTCCCATCCTTGAATTCCTATATGCCAAGGATCCTCCATAAGCATACTGCTTCACATGAAAAAAAAAATACTGCTTTGTACTCAACTTCAGTAGAAGATAGCACTACGATTGCGCTTCTTACTGATCCAAGAAAGAATCCCCGAACCTAAGGAACAACAATATCAAAAAATTGATTTTTTGGAGTCAATATCTCTTGCTCGATCTGAGTCATAGTATCCACTGAGAGATGACCCTTCACCGTAAAGAATACCATACTCAATGGTTCCTTTGATGTATTTGAGTATCCATGTGCATGCCTTCCAATGAGTTAGGCATGGCTTGTTAGAGAACCTGCTTACTACACCAACAACATAAGAGATATCCAGACTGCTATTGCACAGGTAGATGAGACTTCCAACTAATCTCGTGTATCTTCCAATATCCACCAGAGGTTAAGTGTCTTGAATAGATAATTTTGTGTTGACCTCCATTGGTGTAGAAATTTCCTTGCAATGCTCCATGTCGAATGCCTTTAACACCTGCCTTTCATACTTTTGTTGCAAAATAAAGATCTTCCCATAGTTCTTGCTAGACTTCAAGAACTAAGCAATAATGCATTAAACCTAAATCCATAATTTCAAATTCCAAACTCAAGGCATCTTTCATTTGTTTAAGAAGTGCATCATCATTTTCAGTAATTACAAGGTTGTCTGCATAGAGTACATGCACAATTGTCTTCCCTTCTATCTTTAGAACATACAAATTAGCAGCATAAGCACATCTTTTGAATCCTATATCCAAAAGATACTATCTATCTATTGGTACCATGCTCTCAGGGCTTGTTTCAGCCCATATAATGCCTTTTTCAACTTACACACTTTGTCCTTTGAATGGGAAGCCTCAAACCTTGATGGCTGAGACAAAATTACCTCCTTGAGGTCTCCATTTGGGAATTGCTAATTTGACATCCATGTGGTATACTGCCCATTGTTTATGTGCAGCCACATCTAGTACTAGATGAATAGTAGTCATCCTTGTTGTGAGGGAAAATGATTCATCAAAGTCAATGCCTTCAACTTGTGAATAGCCATTGCATCAAGTCTAGCCTTATACTTCTCCAAAGTACCATCAACATTGTATTCAGCTTCCAGATCCACTTGGTGTCAATGACCTTCAATTTTGGGGGTCGCTCCACTAGCTCCCAAGTTCCATTCTTCATGATATTGTTGAATTCTGTTTGCATAGCAGTTCTCCAATTCTAATCTTGGAGTGGTTCTTCTACACAGGTTGGCTCCCTTGCTTGTTCACCAATAATCTTAGCCATCAATGCTAAGTTTAAAATATGGGCCTTTGCCCATCTTTGTTCCTCTATTCTCTGTGACTGCCTTGGACCATCTGCAACTTTTTCAATTGACTGTGGCTTTGTAGAATCATAGAGCTACCTCACCCAATGTGGCAATGGCTTTTCCACTTGAGTGATAGTAGGTTGGTGGCTTTCCATCTCATCATCTGAGGATGACACTTCCTTATCTTCTGTAGAAGGGCTAGCTTTTTGGCCAGGTTCATAGTGAATTATTTCTTCGTTTGATGGTAAAGTGGAAGACCTCTTTTACTCTTCCATCACATGTGGATGCTCCTCCTTGAACACCATATTGTGACTGGGTATGATCGTCTTTGCCTCCGGGTCATAAAGCTTGTAAGATTTCTTCTCTTCACTGTACCCTAAGAAGATACATTTGGTGCTTTTTGGTTGAAGCTTGTTCCTATCTTTATCAGGAATGTGTACATAACACTCAATTCCAAATACTTTAAAATGGGAAACAAAAGGCTGTATACTAGTTTAGGGCTCATGTGGAGTCTTTCCATCAAGTGTTAGTGTAGCTTTGATTCAGGATGTAAATAGTAGTGTTGACAACCTCTACCCAAAAATGATTGGGCAATCCTCAACCCTTCAGCATGCACCTTTTTCATCTCCATGATGGTTCGATTTTGGCATTCAACAACACTGTTCTATTGAGCGCTATGTGCCACTTTGAGTTCATGCTTGATTCCTTTGCCCTTGCAGAAATAATCAAACTCTGTTGATGTGAACTCATCACCACCATCCATCCTAAACTTCTTCATCTTCTTCCCAGTTTCAGTTCCAACAACCTGAAGCCATTCTTTAAATTTACCAAACGGTTGAGCCTTATCATGAAGAAAATACACCTACATCTTCTTGCCATAGTCATCGACAAGTAACATGAAGTAAGAAGATTCTCCAAAGGCTTATGTAGGCATTCTTTTGCACAAGTCAACATGCACCAACTCTAGAGGATCACTTTCTCTACTTACTTGTGGAAATTCTTCCTTCTGCTACTTGCCCATCATGCAAGCTTCACATGGTTCTTTCATCTCTGCAGCTGAAGGCAGGTGAGCAACCATACCTTTTTGGTGCATCTCTTTTAGTATCGAGTACCCGATGTGGCCAAATCTCTCATGCCAAAGCTTACTTGTGCCCACACTTGTCATGGTTGTAAGAGCAGACAACTCATATAGGTTGTTCCTTTTAATTCTGGTCCCAACAACATTGTTTTTCTAGTCCAAAATCTGAGCTCCTATCTTGCTAAAAGACACACGACGAACCTGATCAATTATAGAAGCTACCAAAAGAAAATTTCGTTTGATTGTTGGAACATAAGACACGTTTGAAAGCTTTCTAATGTCCTCGTTATGGTTAATGAAAGACACCGTACCTCTACCCTTAGCAACATCTTGCATTGGTGCCAAACCTTTACGATGGGTTCCTCTAGAAGATGTAGGGAACTGTAAAGGTCTTTTCTGATCATCATGTGACAAGAGGCACCACTATCCAATACCCATGAGTCATCTATAGCTGAATCTTCAACTGAGGAACACATTTCCTCTACTGTAACAAACAACTCAAGCTCGGTTTCGACAGTGTTGGCAAACTCCTTGCCCTTACCACTTTTCAAAGAGCCATCCTTTTCCTCTGCCTTCTTAATGCAAGAGTCTTGGATTCTATGGCCTTTCTTCTTGCTGTGGAAACACTCTTCCTTGAACTTCTTCTTGTCGTTCTTCTTTTTGTCCCCATCTTTTGAAGAATTGGGTTTGTCACCATTAGCATTTACCAAGAATGCAGCTTCTCCTTTACCGTTGTCATTCCTTACCTTAAGTTGCAGCTCCTCCTCCATGAGTAAGGCACTGAATTTCTCAAAAGTTAGTGGTTGTGGTATGATTTGGCTATTGAGGGCAGTTATCAAACCATCAAACTTTGGTGGAAAAATTTGAAGACAACGCCAAGCTAGCTCCTCACTTGACTTTGGTACACTTGCAAGCACCATTTGATCCGATAGATTCTTTATCCGAGTGATAAACACTTCAACAGTCTTCTCATCAATAAACCTCTCTATTGCTAACTGATTCTCCAAGTTCTGAATCCCTATCTAATTCTGAGTTTCATATTGATTTCTTAATATGTTCCATGCTTCATACACCTTTGTGGTGTATTGAATAAGAGTCAGAAAACTATTAGAAGTACTTGTAACTAGAGTACACAGTGCATTTGCATTCCTATGTTTCCAAGCATGCAAAAGATTAGCATTGGGAGGAATCATTTGACAAGGATCAGTTGAGTCGGGTGTTTCTTGGGGCTCACAATCAATCCCAAGTATAGTCTCAAGGAGCTCACAAGAGTCAAGGATAGAAGTGATCTTAAACTTCTACAAGGTGTAATTACTACCATCGAGTTTACCTTCTATGAAGGTTGGTGGTTGTATCCTTAATGTTTGCATGATTGGCATAATTACTGCTCTAGTTTGTGTTCCACAAACTCCTGCTGATGAACCACCTTGATTCCCAATAGTAGATGATGACACACCGCTTGAAATCTTCTCTCTTAAGTTGTTCAAAGACTTCTGTGACTTCTACATCTTCATTTCTACAGCATCAATACCTCTTAAGCTCTTATACCATGTAGGAAATAATCAAGAATAGTGATGCAATGGAATATCATCGGTAGGTAGAGTAGTGAGAAGCAAAACACACTAAATAAAATATGTTGGAACATCAAGCTTTCATTATGCTTGTGGTGGACATGATCTTCATCAAATCCATCATTTGAATGATGCCACATATACTCCTTGTAGAGTTTTATTTGCATTCATTTATTGTATTGAGAGTTTGATCATAGGATCACCTTCTTATGTAAATTCCAAAGTATTTATCTTTGTAAAAGGAAAGATTAAAATGCCTAAAATCCATGAGTTAGAAGTTACTGGGATTGATTCTCAATCAATCAATAAAAAATTAGATATGAATTCAACTTTCTCTTTTTCTAGATTGTAGGAAAAGATTCTAATCAATCTAAACTACCAAACCTGCCTGATTTTGAATTCAAATCCATGAAGAAAAGGCATGGAAATATACTCAAGAGTCTATATAAAGATTCCAAAACATTTTTACATTATCTATATTGTTGATTTGAAGCAATACATATACTCTTTGATCATTGCTTGGTGCCATTTCTATTCTCTACTCCTTCTTCAGACTCAGTCAACTTGTAAGATTGCTGCTCTCTCTACAGAGCTCCAAATCCAATGTTTAAGCATTCATTGGAAAGGTACACTATCTACTTTATGTGTAAAAATCTACAAGTCATTGGATTCATCACATTCAAAGAAATTCAAGTTTTTTAGTCTCGGGATCATTCTTTGCACATCCCTGAAAAATCAGGATGACACCAGTTCAGTGTTAATGTGATTGCTCCATCTATAGTCTTTATAAATTAGGGATTTTATGCATTATAGAAGGCCAATGCTACGTATGAAACTCTCTTAAAAGTAATTGTTCCAATTGTTACTGTACTGGCTGGTCTTATTGTTTGAAGTCATAACTTCCATCCATTTTTAGAAGGTTTTTGTGAGCTAGTCAAGGTGCAAGTTATCTCTTTTCATCAATTTTTTCTTGTTGATGTCCCAAAGTACCTATTGGGTTTTATTGCACTAACCACAAGCCTAAAAGTTCTACATTACATATCCAAAGAGCTAGGGCTGGTCCTATGCTGGTTTGCTGGATCAACTTCACCACTTGAAAACTCAACTTTCCAAGCCCCTCCAAGCTTCTCCAACTTCTTTCAATGGTATTAGAGCAACTTCAAGATGGGAGATGGCTTTCCATCAATGATTGAGAAGCTTGATGGAAACAATGGTGCTTCTTGGAAAATCAGAATGGAGGCTTATTTGCAAGGAAGAAATCTATATGGGATTGTATTAGGTGATGAAGCAATGTCTATTCCAAGATCCAAAGGAGGACCTACTGAAGAGGAAATAGATAGGCCACTTTGGTGTGCAAGGGATGCTCAATCAAGGTCATACATGCTCAACTCTATCTCTGATTTTCTATTACCACATGTTAGAGGATGGAAGAAATCTCAAGAGACTTAGGATGGCCTAGCGACTTTCTTTTCTGCTAGTACAAAAGCAAGCAAGAACCATCTTTGGAGTGAGTTTAACTAGATGAAGAAGACTCCAAAACAAACCATCAGTGATTTTGTTACAAAGGTCAAGGAGGTTGCTGATCAATTAGCATCTGTTGGGGAGGTGTTTGAAGAAGAAGTCATCATGAGGCAAATTCTCAATGGGATTAGAGGTGACTAGCAATGACAATCTTTCACCACAACCTATGATTGCCCATCATGGATGTGCAAACTCTAGACTTCAACATCTTTCTTGGAAAAATCTTCAATCAAGAGGCCAAGAATAGCATAAAGGAAGGGAAGGACAAGAAGTTGAAAGGAAAAAAGAAGGAAGAAGATGAAGGGGAGACTTCCCAAGCCAACTTTACAGGCAAGAGCAAGTGGAAAGGGAAGAAGAAAGGACCAAAGCATGACAAGATCAAAGGCCAAAATGCTCAACCTTGTGCCATCTATGATAAGACCAACCACACCACTAAGAATTGCTAGTTCAGGAAGTAGAAGAGATGGATATGGCAGCAATAGAGGTAGAGGTGGACACAACTTCAACAATAACAATAGAGGCCATAAAAAAGGGACTAAAATAATTATTTCAAAGATCAACAACATGAAGACTCATTGCTCTTGATGAATCTAAGCCACAAGAAAGGTAAAGAAGATGATTATTTATTCTACATAAAGTCAGGATGTTCAAATCATGTTGCAGGCAACATAACTCTCTTATCTATTTGGAAAGTCCAAAGCATAGACATGAAGTTCAAATAGGGGATGACACAAAGCATAGTGTGGAGAAGATGTAATGACAAAGCTTCCAATGGTAGGACAAATATTCTGAGCAAGGTACTCTATGTTCCCATTATTACAAAAAACCTAATAAGTGTAGGATAGATAGTTAAGATATGCTTGCAAGTTAGGTTCACCCAACATGTAGCTTTTGTGGAAGATCCATGTCAAGGCTTCAAGAAGATAGCTAGAGGTGAGAAGAATGGTAGGCTCTTTACTATTGAAGTAGGAGAAACAAAAAACATAGCTCTATCAATTTTGGATCTCAAACCCTAAGTGAGCTTGAAGTGTGGTATAAGAGGCTAGCTCATGTGAATGAAAGAACCTTAAAGGATATATGCAAGGATCAAAGTGTTCTTGGATTACCAAACATATCAAATCAACACATGATCAACAGATGTGATGCATGTCAGATTTTGAAGGCACAAAGACAACCATTCAATCACAAAGGTGACATCCACAATAACATATTGGACCTAGTACATACATATATATGGGGGCCAAATCAAGAAACTTCATTGGCGAGATCAAGGTATTATGTCTCATTTATTAATGAACATAGTAGATGGACTATTTTGTACTTTATCAAGAGTAAGAATGAAGTATTTAGTTGCTTCAAAAAGTATCTAGCACATGTGGAGAATCATATAGGTAGATCACTCAAGAAGTTCAGATGTGATGAAGGGGGAGAATACTTCTCCAAATAGTTTGATGATTTCTTGCAAGATAAAGGTATCAAAAGGGAAGTGACTACTAGGTACTCTCCTTAATTGAATGGAATTGCAGAGAGAAGAAACAAGACATTGGTTGGATCAGCTAGAACAGTGCTTGAAGAGAAGAGGTTGCCACATTATCTATAGGCAGAGGGTATTTAAACTATTGTGTAGCTTGTTAATAGACTACCATCCAAATCACTTCAAGGTATGACTCCTTATGAAGCATGGTATGGAAGAAAAGCTAGTCTTGGACATTGCAAGGTGTTTGGTTCTTTAGCTTATCAATCAGAACATTGATAAGTGTAGCTGCTACAAGAAATTAGAGACTCCTCCAACTTGATGTGAAAAATGCATTCCTAAATGGTTGGATAAGTGAAGAGATATACATATCATCACCACCATGTTTGAAAACCCTGATCATACATCTTATGTTTGTAGACTTAAGAAAGCATTGTTTGGATTGAAACAAGCTCCTAGAGCTTGGAATTATAGGTTGATTACATACCTTCAAGATCAAGGGTTCAAACCTAGCAACTCAGATGCTTCTCTATTCATCAAAAGGGATCACAATGAGTCTATCTATCTATGTGTATATGTACATGATATTATTGTGATAGGTGATGATCTGAATGACATTCAAAAGATCAAGAGACACATGCAAGAGGAGTTCAAAATTAGTGACTTAGGTGAGCTTACATATTTCTTAGGTATGCAAGTGATTTATATAGATGATGGAATGTATGTAACTCAAAGGAGATACATATAAGACCTACTTCTTAAGTTCAGAATGGAGAACACAAAGCTTGCAGGTACACCTTTGGAGTTGAACCGTAAGCTAAGTGTTTATGAAGCTGAGCAGATTAATGATCCTAAAGAGTATCAAAGTTTAGTTGGTAGCTTGATATATGCTACTCACACAAGACCAGACATATCATATAGTGTGGGAGTGCTTAATCAGTTCATGCACTCACTAGGAAGGCCACACATGGATGCTGCAAAGAGAGTACTCAAGTACCTCAAAGAGACACTTAATGAAGGTATTGATTAATCTTACTCTTCAGGTTTGGATATTAAAATCTATTTAGATGCAGATTAGGTAGGAGCAAATGATGATAGAAGAAGTACCTTTGGACACTTAGCATTTGCAGGTTCAAAATTGGTATCATGGAGCTCCAAGAATCAACCAACAATTGCTTTATCTTCAAGTAAAGCAGAATATAGAGGTCTAGCTATTGCAAATCAAGAAGCAATATGGCTCAAGGAGTTGTAATCAGATTTGGGACCTGTAAGTTCCAAACCTCACTTACTTGGCGCTAATGTAAGTTCCATGCATTTGGTTGCAAATCCAATTGGTCATGCAAGGACAAAGCACATAGAAGTCCATTACCACTTTATAAGAGAGACGCTTATGGAAAAGGAAATTGACATTTCATTTGTTCCTATTGAGAAGCAAATAGCAAACATGATGACGAAGGCACATGATGGGATAAAGCTTTGTAGATTCAAAGCTATGGCATGTATTCAACCTATCAGATAATGAAGATTCAAGCATAGTTTAGCTTGAGGGGGAGCTGTTGGGACATCAAAATTTCATTATGTTTGAGGTGGATATGATCTTCATCAAATCCATCATTTGAATGATGCCACATATACTATTTGTAGAATTTTATTTGGATTCATTTATGGTATTGAGATTTTGATCATAGGATCACCTTCTTATGTAATTTCCAGATTATTTATCTTTGTAAAAGAAAAGAGTGAAAGGCCTAAAAGCCATGAGTTAGAAGTAGTTGGGATTGATTCTCAATCAATCAATCAATTAGTAGATATGAGTTAAACTTTCTCTTTTCCTAGATTGTAGGAAAAGATTCCAATCAATCTAAACTACCAAACTTGCTTGATTTTGAATTCAAATCCATGAAGAAAAGGTGTGACAATATCCTTAAGATTCTATATAAAGATTCCAAAACATTTTTACATTAAGTAGATTGTTGATTTGAAGCAATACATATACTCTTTGATCATTGCTTGGTGCCATTTCTGTTGTCTTCTCCTTCTTCCTCAAACTCTGTCAACTTGCATAGATTGCTGCTCTCTCTACGAAGCTTCAAATCTAGTGTTTAAGCATTCATTGGATAGGTTAAATGTTTAGTTTATGTGAAAAAATATGCAAGGCATTTGGTTCATTAGATTTAGAGAAAATCAAGTTTTTTGGTCTCAGGGTCATTCTCTGCACATCTTTGAAAAATCGGGATGACAATTGTTCAATGTTAATGTGATTGCTGCTTCTATAATTGTTATAAATTATGGATGTTATGCGTTATAGCAAGTTAAACCTATGTACAACACTCCCTTAAGAGAAAGTTTTCCAATTTTTACTGTGGTCGCTACTCTCAATGTTTGAACTCATAACATCCATCCATTTTTAGAAGGTTTTTGATTGCTACTTCAGGTGCAAGTTGTTTGTTTTGCATCAAATTGTTCTTGTTGATGTTGCAAAATACCTATTGGGATTCATTGCACTAAAAAAAGCCTAAAAGGTCTAATTTACATATCCAAAGAGCTAGGGTTGGTCCTATGTTGGTTTGCTAAACCAACTTCACCACTTGATAACTCAACTTTCCAAGCCTCCCCAAGCTTCTCCAACTTCTTTTAGTGGTACTAGAGCAACTTCAAGATGGGAGATGGCTTTCCATGAATGATTGAGATGCTTGATAGACATAATTATGTTGCTTGGGAAATCCGAATAGAGGCTTATTTGCAAGGAAGAAATCTATATGGGATCGTATTAGGTGATGAAGCAATGCCTATTCCAAGATCCGAAGGTGATGAAGCAATGCCTATTAGGTGATGAAGCAATGCCTATTCCAACATCAAATGCATCACCCGCATCATGAAGACTCAATCATAAACCTGACTCCATAGGAGTGGCAATAACTTTACAATTTTCAA
>CM035416.1:54047450-54049950 GCA_020310875.1 Ceratopteris richardii | reverse complement strand
ACATAAACACATAGACACATACACACATAGACACATATACACATATACACACATACACAGATTTACACACACATACACATGCATACACACACACATATATACACAGATAGACACATACACACACATACAAACAGATACACACACATTTACACACACACACATACACACATAGACACATATACACACACATAGACACACACATACACACATAGACACACACACACAGACACGTATGTGTATGCATATATGTATGTATATTTGTATATATATGTGTATGTATGTATGTATGTGTATGTATATATGAATGTGTATGTATGTATGTATATGTATGTATGCATGTGTAGCTATGTATATTTGATTTCGTGTTTAAACTTTTTTGTTTATTGTGGTTTGCAGACTTTCATATAGATATCTAGACCACTGAATTATTTGACTGTCTCCCATTTTATACACATTGTGTCCACCCATCCTTTAAAATTATTCTTCCATCCTTCAAAATCTTTGAGATAAATTTACTTCTCCTATTTTTCAAATGACGTAATACCTCCATAGCTAACTCATACTTAATATTTGTATGCAAAATTCATAAAAGAGTTAGCAACGTAGGTATTAGGTTGACTAGAATAGGAGAAGCAGATGTGTGAGGAAAATTCTAAAGATTGTGCAGACAATTCCAAAGGCTAGATGGAAAAAATATCTTCATTCGATATAGGTATGTGTAATTTGACTTTACTCTCATAACATGTGTATGTGCGTATATGTGTATGTATGTTTATATGTGTGTATACATTCATGTATATATATGTGTATGTCTATGTATGCATGTATTTATATGTATATATTTATGCATGTATATATATAAATAGATAGAAAATTAAAAATTATACCTTAATAGCATGGAAACAGATACATTACTCCATCCAAAACGATTTTGAAGATTGAGCAGAAGTAAGCTTGCACTTAGTCGTGGCAAACGACTTCCTTCATATACATGCTTTAGGCATTCCTCTTAAAGATATTTCTCATTTCTATAAATATCAATGCTCTCACTGTCATTTTGATACCAATCCTCAATGAAATTTACCATGCCATCATCTTCATCATTGTCGCACAAATCTTGTACCTTTATCTTCTTTTGAATATAGGTCTTTCAACCTTGCATATTCCATAGGATCACTTTTGTGTAGTCTCCTCATAGAAGCTTTTGATAAACGAGGTCTTACTGACAATTGTGAATGGTGTGGAGGAATATCATCAACAACATACGTTGGAATCTACACACATGAATAAAAATCATTAAAATTCCATAAATGAATAAAAAGTAAATTTTAAATATAAAATTAAATATATACGTTATCAAATATGGATAGAAAATTTTCATTCTCTCTCTAGCTAAAAGGTGCTCTTGGAGGTCTATGCCATCCATGATGGGGGAAGTATCTCAACCCCTAAGCAACGATGAAGCGCGAATGACCTCCATAGGTATCCTTCTTTGACCTCTGCACACCAAAAATGCTCTTACTCAGAGCTTATGCAGAGAAATCCATTGCACTTTTGTAGACCTGTAGTAGACACCAAGATCTTTCCAACAAAACAAATTTCACTTCAAATGGATGCTTACACAAAGAGAAACAATGTCTACAACATGAGCTAGTTGAATGCTCACAATTGCTAGTCAAGCAGATACCTCACTTCACTCCAGCAAGCTTTTCTCCGAAAGTATATAAAGAATGAATCTCAAAATTGGGTCAACTTTAGAGCACTCTAATAGCTACCCAATGACACCAAAATCATAGAAAATGGATAAATAGAGAAGGAGAACCAGCCCTTACAACAGAGAGCAAAATATTTCCAACAGAGCCTACACACAGAGAGAGATATGAATCACACAACTTCACTAAAATGAATGTTGCTCCCAAACTACTCAGAGAATGCTCCAGAGAATTTTTTAGCATAAATTAGACTCTAATATCTATCCAATGAGACAAGAATTACATAAAATGGATACAATATGAGGGAGAACCAATGCTAACAACTCAGGGGTAGAGAGTTGCAACACTGCCTGCACACACACATAGATATGCCTACCAAAAGAAAAAAAACAAGCAAGCAAGGGGCTAGCTTAAGCAAGGGGCTTGCTTATCACAACTCCAAAACTTAGTGCTCACTTTACATGAGCTAAGACGCCAAGAAGATGGCCCAAAATAAGTTGGGATACATGCTCCTTTTATAGTGAGAAGTGTGCCCCTAAAATCTAGGAACTACCTTTCCAAATCAGCCTCCTAACTTGGAGGACTTAGTTGAGATGACTTGGGGAGTAGTTGAGTGACTTTTCTTGATGGAATCTCGTGGCTTTTGGCTTCCTTTGATTGCTCCACATGTCCATAAAAGATTCCCCATGAATTTGTAGCTTGAAGCTTGACTTTTAACACTCCCCCTCAAGCTTCAATTCTTCGTCCTCATCCAAGCTCCTTCATGTTGATGCATTGCTTGAATTTTG
>CM035416.1:54022450-54024950 GCA_020310875.1 Ceratopteris richardii | reverse complement strand
GTATTAGTTAACTATGGATGTATTAGGTCATTTGGAAAATAAGACAAGCAAATAGAAAGTGTTCATTCAATGCAAGTTCTTGTTCTTACCTTCGCTAAGGTAAAAACAAAAACCTACACTGATTGAACACTTTCTGTCCACCCATCGTTTAAAATTATTCGATCATCCTTCAAAATCTTCGAGATAAATTTACTTCTCCTATTTTTCAAGCAACGTAATACCTCCATAGCTAACTCATACTTAATATTTTTATGCAAAATTCATAAAAGAGTTAGCAGCATAGGTATTAGGTTGACTAGAATAGAAGCAGATGTGTGAGGAAAATTCTAAAGATTGGGTAGACAATTCCAAAGGCTAGATGGACAAAATATCTTCATTCGATATAGGTATGTGTAATTTGACTTTACTCTCATAACATGTGTGCGTGCATATATGTGTATGTATGTTTATATATGTGTATACATTCATGTATATATATGTGTATGTATGTTTATATGTATGTATAAATTCATGTATATATATGTGTATGTCTATGTATGCATGTATTTGTATGTATATATTTATGCATGTATATATATAAATAGATAGAGAATTAAAAATTATACCTTAATAGTGTGGAAACAGATACATTACTCCATCCAAAACGATTTTGAAGATTGAGCATAAGTAAGCTCGCACTTAGTCATGTCAAACGACTTCCTTCATATACATGCTTTAGGCATTCCTCTTAAAGATATTTCTCATTTCTATAAATATCAATGCTCTCACTGTCATTTTGATACCAATCCTCAATGAAATTTACTATGCCATCATCTTCATTGTTGTCGCACAAATCTTGTACTTTATCTTCTTTTGAATATAGGTCTTTCAACCTTGCATATTCCATAGGATCACTTTTGTGTAGTCTCCTCCTAGAAGCTTTTGATAAACGAGGTCTTACTAACAATTGTGAATGGTGTGGAAGAATATCATCATCAACATACATTGGAATCTACACACATGAATAAAAATCATTAAAATTCCATAAATGAATAAAAAGTAAACTTTAAATATAAAATTAAATATATACGTTATTAAATATGGATAGAAAATTTTCATTCTCTCTCTAGCTAAAAGGTGCTCTTGGAGGTCTATGCCATCCATAATTCACTAATAATTCATCACCAGTATGTAATGTAGTAATAACATTGACAACTATGTATCTTGATACATATCTACTCATTTATGGTGATTCATGACTATTTTCACGCTCCTCAAATGTGCAATTAGTCCTTGAACTATTATGGAATCCTCGACTATTATTTATTAAACCTGCTATAGTTCCATGCGTGTAAGGTCTTCCATCAATATATAATCTTTCATTTTTTGCATGTGAAATCCTTCTACTAGTAAGGGATGCTGCATTCAAGCATATTCCATAAGAACTCATGCTTAGAACATAATGTGCAAGTCGATTCCGATCTCCCCATCCATATATAGGACCACAAAATGACATAAGAGTGACTTCAGAGTCCGGAGGCACATACAAATCCTCCACAATAAAGAGACCACGATCAACAAATTTAGTAATAGTGGATGAAGCAATCATATAGCAATTATCCCAAAAGTTAAAAACCTCTCCATCTAAAGGAAGTGGCCGTCTCTTCCATCCTCCATATCTTCTTCTATCATATGTTTGTACTAGCGAACGATCACGAGCTGGCAATGGATAATCTCTAGCCGTCTAAACCAGGAGGTAGAGGATTTCTAAAAACCTCTGCTTGTAATTGATGCACTACAATTTGAATGTACGAGGTATATTAACATTATGAATATGAGAATTATTATTATCATCATCATCATCATCGAGCAAGTATTCCTGTATATTAACAGTAATTTGATTTTGTATATGGTTTTTAAATAAAATAATGAAATTATTTTATAGAAAATATACATACCCAAGCATAACAATGTTGACTAGGTAGTGGTGCATGCTCAAAAGTACCATACTCTGCCTCATGTTCAATACATTCCAATCGCGGTCTTTGATACGTGCCATAGCAAGAGTTACACCAACATATAATATGCTCTTGATAGTAAAACTCATCAAAATTCCTATCCGAGGACACTTGTGAAGTCGTTGCATAGGTAGTAGGTGATTGATTAGAAAGTGATTATAACAAGAAAAAAAAATATATCCGTTACGTATCTATCAAACATATTTAAAATTAAAAATTTGATATACTTACCGTATATAGTCCTTGCATGATTAGGAGACGATTAGTCGCATACACACGATTATGAGCATCGCATATGCAACACTTTTTTCAATCATCGCTTTAGAGATGCTTGATGTGAGCTTCCCATATCCCATTGCGTTACACATCGATAAAAACATTGATTTTTTCGTCGTTTAACCAATGTTCGGTGCTCGATGCTTGTGCGATAATTTATGTAATTTTATAGCGATGAATTGTGTCATGTTAACCATCCCTATGTGCCCGTAATCCTTGTATGTATG